>JAKTUH010000011.1:208506-307448 GCA_030556585.1 Geotrichum carabidarum
GTTTTTTTTTTTTGCGTGCAAAATAAATTCAATATTGGTTTTAATACCCAGATCAACTATTGTACTGTGATTCGTCATAAATATGGCATCATTACAAAGTCTATAGGTGGCTATTGCTGGTGGCCTGGCAAATGAAAATATTGAAATCAATGTTTGTGATCCACGACTTGTATATACAACACTGTCATAGATCTACTACCCCCACCAGGAGGGAAAAAGAAGTTGAACAGGCGTTGGTTTGATACTGGTCGCTCTTGACCAGAGAAAAGAAAGAAAACATACCATTTCGAGAGGATTGGTAGATTAGAAAATATCAATTGAAAAGCAAATTACATGTACTTATTTAACTTAAAATTAACTGAAGCAAAAAAAAAAAAAAAAAAAAAAAAAAAAAAAAAAAAAAAAAAAAAAAAAAAAAAAAAAAAAAAAAAAAAAAAAAAAAAAAAAAAAAAAAAAAAAAAAAAAAAAAAAAAAAAAAAAAAAAAAAAAAAAAAAAAAAAAAAAAAAAAAAAAAAAAAAAAAATGCTCTCAAAATGCAAATGTAAAGAAAACAAAAAAAAAACCAACCATAAAATCATAAAAATTAGACAAGAAGTGAAGAAAAAAAAAGACCTTCTAGACATTGTAGCGAGGCTGGCCCATGTTCAATTGATTAAGACCAGCCGCCGTAATTCCAAGGCCACCTTTCCCACTGCTGCTCTGATGGTTATCTAGCACTGTAGCTCCGCTGAGACTCGTCCATTCTGAAGACTGCCGCCGGTGATGCGCCATAAAGTCAAACCGTTTCGCGTGCAGGGCAGGGCTTGGCCGAGAGGTCAGGTCGTCTTTTCTGGGTGATGATGGGCTTAGTACCGTATTCTGAGTCAAATAACTCGGACTAATTGGAGCGTTTTCAGATGGAGTGACTGTGGAGGCGCGTGATTTGCGCTGGGCGTCGAGAGCTTCCTCAAACTGCTGTTTGCCAGACTCCCAAAGCATTAAAAGTGCTTTCAGATCGTTGCCGATCATGTCGTAGTGGCGCTGGCAGTCGGTCTCCACACCAGGCGACGTGTTGCCAAGGTAGGTGTCGAGCGGAGTTGGGCTGCTCATAAGTGTGATTGACGTGTCGCGAAGATCGTCTAGTCGCAGTTCCATGTTGCGTAAGGAGGCAGTGATGGCATTAAGTGAGCGAACATGGTGTTGCCACACGTAGTCGGCGGGGCTCTCATTGCAGTAAGATTCCGAGCTGGGATTGAATACATTGACAACTTGATTCGGCAAAAGCGTGCGGGTTACGTGTTTGACCAGACTCGCAATCAAATTTAATTGGGTTTCAACTGTAGACCACGCGCCCAGTTCCTTATTAGTGCAAGCGCCAGCCGAGTCAAGCGAAACCATGCAACAGATGAACAGTCTTCTCAAAAAGTGCAGTTTGAACATGTCAAATTTGAGCTTTTGCACTGACGCTTGCGCGCCTATAGGTCCAAAGAACTCAGCGCGAGGGACATTGATAGCGTGCACTAGGTCTGTGTACTTGCTGTCGCTGTATTGTTCATGCCGGCCGTGAATCACTTCCCAGCCAAACTGCCCGATAACGCTCATGTCGACCTCGTAGATATCAAGGTACTTGTCTAAATCGCCGTGCGGGCAATGCGGGAGTAGGTCTTGAATTGCCTGTAAACACGACGAGATGCACAGGTAAAGACTAGCAGATGCGGACGATCGCAGATGCTTACCTGCTACGACTCGATCTTCTCCCGCATCGTTTGCTTCTGACTGACGGATTAAAGAAATGGAAAATGAAAGCGTTGAGTCAAACGCTTGAGAATGTCTCACAAATAGCATAGAGTTGGCCAGAACTCTTGCCCGTAACCGGCGCAAGGCGGCTTGTCGTGTGTGGGCAAAGAGATACAAAATGCGGCCATAGTTGACAACAAGCCTTGCTTGCATATAACCCTCCTCATCAAATAGGTATCCAGTCTTTGCTGCAAAGGCAATCATCACAAGCATAACAATCACACTTCTGCCTCCACCACTATTCGATCGCTGGTCTGTTGAACTGTCAGTATGGCAGAAGCAGGTCGATTTTTTCTGCACCAATTTCGGCGGCACCCCCGGCCGAGCAGCATATGGGTTCTTGTCTAGCAATGCGCTGGAAACCTGTAGATACCGAAAGTGTTCCAAAAAACCCGCGGTTTCAGTTGGAGTTAGGCTCGATCGGACACCCTGACCGTTCAGAGTCTTGAGCCGTTCACGTGGAATAGACCGCGACAGGCCAGCAGCAAGCATAAGCGGATGCAGAATGGTCTGACTTTTCGTTGACCGGTGCTTGCCCTTTATCTGGTTATGATGCGCGGTACTGGACTCGGGGGTCCCGGTTCGAGGTGTCCCAGTCTGGGGCGTTTCGTCAAAGTAGCCGTCGAACAGCATGAACTGGTCATCGTCGAGCTGAGGGCTGGACGGGTGCGACGACTGAAAAGATGTAGCTTGTTCAATCCCCCATCCGGCCAGGTCCTCGTCTCCAGAGTTAGAGTTTGCCCCATAGTTTGGGCCTGGCGGAATGAAGGCGGGGAACTCGTGGTGATGCGGTAGTAGTGGAGGTGGCGACTTCATTTGAATCAAAGGCTCTCAGCATGGCAAACGAGAAATGGAAGACAAATAGCTCGGGCTTCTAAGGAAGAAGGGACTCATAAACAGCGGCGTTGACGAGAAATATTACAAGAGGAAAGAAAAAAACAGTGGTACTTGTTTGTGTGGAATAACAAAGAAGGCAAAATATGTCGACTGCATACAAAAAAAAAAAAAAAAAAAAAAAAAAAAAAAAAAACGGTCCTCCATTAGGGAGCCTGCCGAGGCAGTTGACAGTTGACAAAAAGTTCTGTTTCTCCTACTTTTTTCTTTTCGCTGGAACCACTGACTTTGATGAAACATGAAATCAGGGTATGAAAGCTTACTGATGATATCAGTTCAATTGTGGTTTTGGCAATTTGGTCTATCCAAGAATTGGTCGGACCAAAAAGTCGAAGCTCAAGACTTGAATAGCTGAACATGGACTCAATAGCCAAACTCTTCCCTACCAAAAGTCAATCGTGAACCATCGTGATAACAAGTGGTCGTGGTCAAGTGCGTAATTGTCTACCTACATGAGTTGAGTCTAGAATGCTGTCATTTTCGGCTACTTGAGCTGGCCGAACGCTCACGTTCTCGGCTCGACGCGCTTGCCTCACTGGAGTGAAATAAGAAAGATAACCCACTTTCATATTGAATTGCAATCTTTGCGAATTTCAGAGTCAATTCTACTGCTATTCCTGATCTTACGAGATTCCCTGCTCGATAGCATTGTGATCCATCATCAAAGCTTAAAACCCAAAGCTGATCAACGTAAAAAACATGCAATTATTGATTGTGAAATAGCTGAGCATGATATGAAATAGCAAAATATTAAAGAATGAATGAAATAACAAAAGCACGTAAAATATATAAACGATCGTAATCCTGACTGGGAAAACTAAAACATACAAGCAGTCCTTGAGCATCTGAATTTTGAATGGGGGTCGATTTCGAGGTCAATTGGCACCTCTTCAATTCACTCTTATTTCCTCTCTCTTCGTCTTCTGCTTCTCTGTCTGTGTCTGACAACGAAATCAAAATCAATAAACAAAATAAAAACAAAAAAAAAAAAATAAAAAAAATGGGTGCATCGTATTATGAAAAAAGGCAAAAATGAAACGGGAATCAAAACTGGGCAAAGCAAAAATTTGGATGGCTAAACGTCATTACCTGTTTCCACTCCTTCAGTCCAGTTAAATGCGCTGTTAGAGTCAAATGCCAGGCCGCTCGAGGTCCCATCTTCATTTATAAACGTGTTGAAATCAAAGTCCATGTCGCCTTCTGCTCCTCCAAAATCTTCGAGAAAGTTGCCCTCCAAAAAGCCACCATTGAAACCTGCAGGTCCGCCAGCCGTGACATCAAGACCGCCAGTATTCATAGCACCCATGCCTGCACCGCTTACCGGCACACCTTGGCGCTGTGCATTGAACATGACTGCGTCGTTCATGTGCTCATCAGGTTTGTCACTAGGAGCAGGCTTGTCTTCCTTGGCATCTCCAGGCTTGGTCGTGGTGGTTGATGGTCCTCCATTCATAGCTGCAGTATGAGGAGCGGCCGGAGTTGTGGGAGTCGGGGGCTCTGAAGTAGCAATTGGAGTCGCTGGGTTGCCCTTCTTGCCGCGCTTCTTTGCAGCATTGGGAGCTTCTTTTTTACCCTTGGCAACTTGCTTGTGTCCTTGTGTAGGGGTTGGAGGGTTACCAAGGTTGGGGGACGACGGCTGGGTTTTATTTCCAATAGAAGAAATGGGCGCGGTGGGTGGCGGCATCTGGTTTGGCTGCATCATGGCTGCTGCAGGACTCGGGTGATTCAATGGTGCGGCTGGAGAATGAGCAGGCTGATTCTGGCCCATGGGTTGCGATGGAGACCGTCGCTGCTGAATATGTGGGCTCTGGGCCTGAGCCTGTCCTGGCCACATGCCCTGAGGCCCACCAGCGGCAGGCTGTCCGTTCACCATAGTACCATTAGGTCCAGGAATCATGTTACCATTGAACCCATTGTTTGCCACGTTCGGAGACGCCCGTTGTGGGCCTTGCATGTGGGGTGGTTGTCCATGAATGTCCGTCAAAGGAGACACTGGTGGTTGCTGCTTGGCTATTTGGGGAGTTCCTCTCCGCTGAATATCAGCGTTAGCAAGAGCAGGCGAAGCCGACGCTGCAGGTCGGCCAGGTGCACCTTGTTTGGGGAACTGTCCTGCATTGCCAGCGCTAGACAATGATCTTTGTGGAGGATTCTGGGCACCATTGTTAGAGCCTCCCTCAGATAACCGCTGCTGGTTTACCCTTTCTAAAAGCATGAGCTGGTTCTGATAGTCCTGTAAAGCATTGACGTTTTGAGGTAGCCTTTGGGCTGCTTGTTGAGGCCTGTTGTACTCCATCATACCATTCTGAGATAAATCATTTGACATAGCTATAGGAGATGATCCTGGAATTTGTGTGCCACCTGGCGTGACCACAGCTTGTCCAGGCATTTTACCAGGGCCCATAGCCATCAAGTTTTGTCGTTGCTGAGGAGTCATACCTTGAGGGAATTGCTGCACTCCATTAACACCCTTTACCTGAAGCATTGCAGGGTTAAACTGAGCACCGAATTGACCGTTAGGATTGATCATAACAGGCTGGTTAGGCATGTTCTGTGGCATTGCACCACCGTTAATGTGAGAAGCTGTTGCAACGTATGAGCCTTCTTCTGAAAGTCGTTGACGTTTTGAGGGAGAGTTCGTTTGAGGTGTAGGTGAATGGGAAGGAATGGCACCATCCTCTACCATAGGGGTCGAATTGCGATGGCCGAGATGACCTTGGTGAGGAACTGGGCTAGCGTGGTTGGATGTTTGAGGCTGGGGGTTAGGCTGTGGAGTTTGGCCTTGAGGTCGGGGATGCTGATGCCCATTGGGGTTCATGGGGTGTCTTATTTGAGGAGGCTGTTGTGGCTGCTGGGGATGAGGTTGAGGAGGTTGTTTCTGCTGAGTATTTTGTTGCGCTGCCCCTTGAGCCTGAGCTTGAAGAGCGGCCTGGCGCTGCTGTTGTTGCTGCTGTTGTTGCTGGAAGAATTGCTGCTGAAACTGTTGCATCTGAGCTGGGTTGGCCGGCATAGTCATGTTACCACGTCGTAACAGAGCTTGCCTCGCAGCAAAATTTCTCTTGTCCGCCTCTGACATGTTTTCGGGAAGCTGGCCCGCAGCCATGGGATTTTGCATAAGGTTGCCTTGCATCATCGCATGTTGCGGGTTCATATTGAGAAAACCGGCATAGTTGACAAGAGGACCATTCGGACCCATAAGGCTCAATCCGTTATTGTGTTGCTGAACCAAGCCGGGTTGTTGAATCTGCTGAGAAGTGATTTGGTGTGGCAGCTGATGATTTTGATGAAGTTGGTTTGGCAGCTGAGGTTGAGCTTGGGCCTGTTGAAGGGCCTGGCGAGCTTGTTCTTGTCGGAGTCTCATTGAGTTCTGGACATAATTCTGAGCCGCAGGTGACCCGCCTTTGAGACCTTTCGCGTTGTAGAGATCCCAAAAAATGGTCCACCATTCAAACAGAAAGCCCTGAGGTGTATCAACAGCAACAGCAGGAGAGGGAACTTCAACAGCCTCCTTGCCATCTAAACCCGTTAGTAAAAACACGTTGTGACGAGATGAGCGACCTTGCATACCATTCTTATCGCTTTCTTTGGAACTCTAATATAGAATGTTAGCAAATAGGCAAGTGAGGGCAAGAAAAAAAAAAAGAAAAAAAGAAAAAAAAAAAAAAAAAAGATTGAAACCGCTAGTGACATACCTTTCTGCTGGCAGGGATTCCATTTACTGCAGAATTTCGAGATTGGTCTTGGCCAAAAGGGCGCGGAGTAGAAGAGTTGGAGGATGAAGATGACACGCCATTAACTGTTGTGGAATCGTTGTTTGACGAATCTGGTCCACCGGCATTTTGCTGGCCTGTGTTTTCATGAGAAGAAGAAGGAGATGTCGATTGCTTTGTGGAAAATGACACACTAGTTGTTTTACCATTGGACACGACGTCAGCCTCTTTGAAAAAGATTTTAGCGGACTCAACATATTTGTGCTTGATCAGATAGTCGTATATGTAACCGTGGAGCAAGTCCTTGTCACTTTTTGGAAGGCCAGAGTCTTCTGAAAGGCTCTGAAAAGACTGTTGAAGAGGCTGCGCATCGATATTCATGATAGAATATTAGGCTTGAAAGTAAGGAACCAGAGGTGGAAAACTTAAGCCTGAAAACAGGAGGCGGGAAGGCTTGCAACTCCGTCTTGAAGAAAGCAAATCAACGCGTAACCTTGCTAGAATGGATGAGTGGTTAGTAAAGGATGAAAAGAGAGAATGGGTAGTCGAAGGTGGTGTTTGGTGCGGTGGTGTAGAACCGCGAAAGCACAAGCCACGCAACCCGCGCCAGCACCACGCAGAGGGGTCACACTTACTAGGTGGGTATGAGAAAAGGATATGGCGACAGAAGAAAGCTAGTAGGAACTACTAGTTTGTTGACAGGGTATCCTTGGGTGCTTCCTGGGCAGAGGAGAAACGTGGTTGTTCTTGAGTATTCAGGGCCGTAGTTTCAAAGTTTGAGGAGGGTTAGACCTGGTGGGATTGGAGGCAAACAGGGAAGAGAACTGAACAGAAGGAAAACAAAAAAAAAAGGTATCAAGTCAAGTAAAAAAGCCCGCCTGTGTTGAGCTTCCGGTATAAGTCAATGGCTTTGAATAATGTCGGATAGGCAAAATAAATAAATAGAATGAATAAGACAATGGTCCAAGACCTGAAGAAATAAGAATATTTAGTAGAATGGTGACATTCCAAGCAGAAACAAGAAGAAGAAAAAAATGGCGGTGGTGGAAAAAAAAAAAAAAAAGAAAAAGAGAGAAAAAGGAGATATCACTATATAGATTGGTACACTAAGATAAACGAACAATATTATGGTTACAGAGAGGTATGGATTAAATGAAAAAAGACTTTTTTTTTCTTCATCGACAACTAGGCAAAGTTATAACGGCCAGGTTGCTCAGAAAGTGGTGCGAGTGTCATGGCATGTGAGATTGCAAGTTCTGCAATGCCTACCAGTCGTTCAAACTAATGACTTCTGGCTGAGAGTTTGGAAAAAGAATGAAATGCTGGATGAGAAACAGGACATCAAATATCATGGACACCAGTGCAAGGGAGAGCTTGGAAAAGTTTCCCAGTACAGAGGCAATATCATTATTTGCATAGCCGTCTGCAAACAGCTGAGAAAGAGACAAGAGGCCGCCAGTAATGTCTAGAATGGTAGCGTTGATGGCCCAGCCCTTGGTGGACTTGCGTTGCTGATTGTAAATGAGCTGGGGGATGTACTTTGACGTGCTCATGCACACTTTGACAAATCCAAGAAGTTCAGAGATATCTAAAAGCGTCAATGGCAGCTTGGCCGGTAGCAGGATCACCCCAAATACTGCGATTCCGCAGCCGGCGAGAATCACAATCAGCAGGACCTTGGTATAGAAGGAAAGATGGAGTTGAGCCCGTGACTTTTTGTACGACGTAAAATGAACCTGGTAATAGACTACCATGGCGCATATGAGGCCATGAACGGTGTAAGCTACGTCGTTGGCTTTGATGAGTGGGTAATGTGGAGCGTGAGATTCCGGTCCAGCTGGGGTATATTTGACAGAGTATTGCTCTTTAACGAACGGATTGAAGTATAACATGCATATGCTGGCCGTGTAGCAGACGTATCCCACAATATTAAGGTATAAAAAGTCTAGCGAGATTCCCTCAACTGATTGGAGTCGCCAGTTGAGAAGAATCGGTGGATATGAAGCCATTCCCTGAGCTGTTAGCACCAATCATAGAGAAGCATTGAATACATACCCAGCAAATGAAGTATGACCAGCCGAGAATGCTGGACAGAGTGGCCAAATCTACCATAATGAGATTCTGGATCCAAGTAGTCCTTATTGAATCATGAAGCAACTGGTTAGTATGAGGTGTTCAGATGACTTCGAGATGTCCCAATTTTAGAGGAAACTGCCAAAGTACAAAAAAAAAAAAAAAAAAAAAAAATTGTCGGTACACACACACTGTCTAACGAATCTTCAGCCTAGGAAAGAGTGATAATAAAACTGAAAAGTTCTCACAGGCAGGAAATTGTGGATAAGATGGAGATGAGAAAGGAAAAGAGAAACAGAGTGGTAGGGGGGTTTGAAATTACTGAGAATAATCCTGGTGATATTAACAGTATGAGATCAATAATTGATTTCCTTTCCATAAGAAAACCACTATGTGAGGAAATAGGATCAGGCCAATCATGTCTTCATTTCCTCAACTCTCTGATGGAAATAAAAATGAATAAGCTCTGCAGATGTCATGGCTCGCGTAGTTCACAGCCCTTCTCCCTCGAATTTCTAACAGCATACTAGGATCAGCCGCTCTGATTTCCCATGAAAAAGGGTTTGAATTAAATACGCATCTATTTGCTTATGCAGTTACGCACTTACACTACACCAGCGTGTGAATGCACTGACAGTTCCAGATCAAAGACCAACTTTGGGCAAGATTAACTATGCTATATAGACCGCCGGACCCGCCACCTTGGAGGAATCAATAAACTTGCACAATAGACGCAGGAAAGGGATGAAATCATACATGTAGGACATGAGTTGCATAGTTTCTGTTAGATATCAATGCATCTATCTCATGTGGGCTGTATGTCACTGTCTTTCTTGGGCAACTCTTTGACTTTCAAATATATTTGGCTATACTCATGGCCTCAAAGATTAATTTCCAGCTAGGCTCAAAACCTTTTGCATAAAGCACCATGTTCATTATCATTAAAAAGAGTAAATACTAAAAGAGAGGAGAAGCGGTTTAATATATATGCCACTTAAACTACAATGATTTTGCTAGGAGGGGAGGGCCCAAGTGCTGTTTCCTTAGTGCTGCTGATGGCAGGTTCCTCAGGAATGACCTGAATCTTGTACTCTTTCTTCGTAACCTGGACGCCGCTGAGAGCTTTATTGTCAACGAACCAAGACACTTTCCCAGCAGCAGCCTCGTTGACCAGACTAGAGGGAAGACCCTTTTCGGGTCGTTCCATAATTGTCTTGACTACTGGAGCCTTTGTTGAGCCTTCCACAACAAAGGTGACTCTGTGTGAATGAGTAATGACAGGAAGTGTGAGTGTGATCCGGCGAGAAGGGCTTTTAGGTGCATCCTCAATCGGTGCCACCCACGCATACTCTTCCCGCAGAAGTGAGTGATTCGGAAAGAGCGAGCAAATGTGTCCATCTGGAGCACAGCCCAGCAGCAACAGATCAAAAATGGGCAGTTTGACAGAGTCTTTGCGGGCAAAGCCTTTGATCAGCTTCTTTTCATATGCAATTGCAGCGGCCGGGGCGTCGTCCAACAACTTCTCGTCGACATGGAATACCCTGGGTTTTTGTTCAATTTTGTTGAGCAGTTTCCTTTTGATCCGGCCGTAGTTGCTTTCAGGGTCTGCAAACGGTACCAGCCGTTCGTCTGCAAAGTAAATGTCCCTATAGATGGAAAATAAAGTTAGGAACCAAGGAATAGTACAGAGTGAGTTGAAGCACTGACCATTTGTCCCACTGGACGTCGGGGCGGGCCAAAAGACCCTGCTCGAGTACTGAGATCAGTGATCCGCCAGACAGGCCAATTTTGAATCGTTTTTGGGTGTCGACAGGTTGATTTGGTTTCGAGTGCTTCAGGGTGGCATTTTGGGCTGCCACGACGTGATCTGCCACAGCAGCAGCGACCTCTGAAAACTCGGGAAATGCGTATATGGCCGGTACAGTTGTGGTCATTGGAATTTGATTTGTGCTGTACAGCTTATGCTAAAAGATAGTATAGAAAAAAAAATAAAAATAAAAAAAAAGCTGACGCAATGGATCCTGCAAATTGTTGAGAGAGGGATCAAAGAAACAGACAGGGTTTCGACAATATGGCCAAAGCCTGATAGCACAAACCGTCAACCAAGGTGTACAGAATGAAGAAAGAAAAAAATTAGAAAGATGAGAAAGAAAAAGAAAGAATGAAAATGACCAAGAAGTTACAATGAAAAAATAATTGCCAAAAAAAAAAAAAAAAAAAAAAAATACTAACGGAAGAAGAACGAATAATAAATATTTTTGTAAGGGTGGTGGGATTCTAATAGTTCAACAGTTTGGAGGCCGATACTACTATACATAACTATGTGGTTTGTGCTATAAGAATAAATACGTGTGATTGTGCTGTTCTATTACAATAGTGCAACGCTATTACTTTGACTCATAACCGGGTAATCAGATCTACAGCTGGTTCATGATCATGATCACGACGCTCATAGTCACTACGTCAACACGACAGCTGTTTTTAATGCAGATCTTGATAATGAAATAGGTGGTTCAATTGATACTCTGCTAAAAAAAAAAAAAAAATCATTGCAAAGACTTGCGTTAGCAGCTTGGCTGCTCGCATTTCGCCACCTCGACAGGCCGGCCACATGGCTGCGAATGACATCACTACTACTAATGGTGCTTAGGCAATAATAGACAAGGCGAAGTGACAAGTAGATTCCTATACATAGCCTTAGATTGACTACTTTAGACTTGGACTCTCTCAACCAAACATAACAATCATAATACTAAAACAATTGCAAAAATAAATCAAATCATGTAAATGCAGTGGCTGCTCGTAGATCAGCCAGAAGGCCTCCTATACCTCCATCTTTCCTGCAGCCTCCTCGTCTTCGTCAGAGTCAAAGGAACCAACAGAAGACATTTCCTCATCAGACGAATCGTCATCATCAGCAGCCTCAAAGGCTTCCTTGGAAGCGTATTTCTTGACATAGTCTGGAATAGTTAGTAATGGTGGCATAGAAATGCTAAAATCACTCACCTTTGACCTTATTCTCATACACCTTGGGCTCCCTCAGTAGTAGAGACGAGGCTTCACTGTTTAAAGGGTCGGATGCATTTGGATATCGCAGGAGCTGTGGCAGAAATACCTCAAAAATATTCAGCATATCTTTGTTGAATTAGACTCGGATCATGCACTCAAGTTGAGAGGACCACTTACCAAACATTGGACTCCATGTCTGGTTAATGACATCAAGACAAACGGAACCACTCATTTCATCAATATTTGGATGGTACATTTTGTTCACAAACCCAATCGAAGGCGATTTGTATGGGTACTGGTCAGGGAGCTCAACATGAACCTTCCAGATGCCGTCAGTGTAAGGAGCTAAAAAGAACATTAGCAAAATGCTTCATGGATCGGATATAGCATACTCTCTTCGGGCCCTTTGAACTTTACAAAAAACTCCTGCCTGAACCAAGTTAGATAAGACCTTTCTTAGATTGGGTGGTTTGTGGGGTCGGCGGAAGTCTTACATGTTGTCATTCACAAGAGTAACTTCGTAGTCGCTCATGAGACTGGACAGTGTTAGATATAGTAAACCATCTTGTTTTAATGGAGCACTTACAGTTTCATGACATCGGTCTCAATACGACGCTTAGGAGAACTGCGTGGGGTTGGGTTAGTACTGGCTGGCGATATCAAGCAGAGGAAAGGCGCTGAAACCAACACCACCATTCCAAAGAGAAGTCATACCTCATGGTAGTCGATAGATAAAGCAATTAACAAGCAAAAAAAAAGCAGAGAATGCACGGAGAACACCAGGCGTAAGAAAAAAAGAAAAAATGGGGGGTTTGAAATGAAAGAGATGGAGAGAGATGAAGAAGAGAGAGAAAGCGAGATAGAACAAGAAACTAGTCTTGTGTGGTTATTACCTTTACTGCCCTTGCCCTGTATTTGTGGCTTGTGAGTTACAACTTGAGATGAAAAGAAAATGCCAGTTTTGGTTAGGCCTGTTGTCATGACAGAGATCACGTGGCGATGAGCTTCGAAGACGCAATTCTGTGCCCTCAAGCTCCAAGTTCTATCTCTGCGTTTTCATATTCATCTATATCTCTCTTCAAGAAGGTGGTCTAGCAGATAGATCTATGTGGCCAATAATCCTTAAATACTCCTTCAGTAATTACTCGTTTTCACTCTCATTGATCCCATGTTGTTATGATTCGATCTTTTCCTTCTGGTCGATAATACCATCCTTCGCATCATTCTGACTCTGAAACCTTCTTCCAAAGAAGCTACTCAAGAAGTGCTCACTTAGTCGATAGAAAGCGCTAGTACAAACCACTACACCACCAATAATGTTGACTAAACGCACCAAGAACTGCGAGAAAGGCAGCCGCGTGTCCGTAATGGTGAGCGCTACGGGCTCTATATCGTACTTGAAAAAGAGCCCTGGAGGGTTGAAGCGCTCAGTCATATCTTGGAAAAACTCGGTCACGGCGTACTGGTTGGTCACAATGGTGCGCCCGGTCGTCGAACTCTTGTAGGTAGTGGGTACAACAGACAGAAAGTACTGAAATGCCATGTTGGGCTTGTCTGCAACAGAGAGAATTCCATCTAAGGGATTGACAAGTTTTGGATAGTAGTCGCCAAACGAAAACTCGTCAATAATGTGTGTATAGTTGAAGGCTATTGTAGTTAGTACACCATGTTCATGCCAGAAATTTCAGATCCACTCACCATCTTTGTCATTCAGAAAACTTCTCATGAAAAACTCTTTTGAAATGATATGAAAATCGCCTTGGACCTTGGTTACTGGGAAAGAGCCGTAAATTCTGCAAGCCTGGCCGTTTGAGTTTGTCTTGTGCTTTGAAAAATGGCGCGCACGCTTGGCTCGACGCAGCACGCCATGTAACGTTTCCCGCCTGAGATTTGAGGCGTCCAATCGGATATTGTCAGACTGCCGCTGAGCCTCTTCAAAGTCGACTTTTTGAAACGTAAGGACTTCTGATGCAATCAACCGGTCCATGGATTTGTCCAGCACGTTGGCTGACAGCTTGTCGCACCTCGTGGCTATAGTCAAGTCAAGATTGATCTGCATGTCCTTGCTCACATCCTTATTGACTGAGAACTGATGCACTTCTATGCCTCCTAGGTACTCGGCAAGCTGGATCCAAATGAAGAACAAGCATCCGACTGCGAGTAGTATAGTAACATACCCACCTCTCGTCGACCGGATGGAGTACGAGGATGACACCTTGGCTATATCAATGTTAGAGAATACAATCTACCCCAGATGAATAAACCTACGAAAGGCGTCAAAAGACTTGAGTGCTCCAGGCACAAATTCATCCATGATTTGGTTGACTGAAGTGGTGGGAGGAAAAGATACGTACGTAGAAACTGGTTTTGTTCCAACTGAAAATAATAATAAAAAACTCCATAAATTAAAAACGGACATGTATAAATATTTAGTTAGTATCTGTAACACTTTCTAAGCCAGCGCCGACGCCTCCATTCGCCCCGCTCATCGTCCTTGTAGTCGTATGCCCATGCATTTTCCACGTCCAATTCAAGGTACCGGATTCCCCGGTGCGCGACCCAGGCTTTGGTGCTGGTGTCGACCTCCCACTGAGACTCCCCATCGAAAAACCAGCCTTCTGGCGGTTCAACGTCATCTAAAAACCGTGTCCCCGAAGGTCGCTCCATGTTTATTCTCAATGGAGACTGCATTTCGTAGACAGACGGCGTGAAAACCCATGGTGTCCATTGCCGAGGCGTAAGGCCGACCCTTTGTAGTTCAAACACCTCAACCTGGCGTTGATCGGGTGGATAGTCTAGAACAACGTCGTCTTTTTCGAGTTTCTTAATGAACTTGGAAATAGCTGAGTCGGGTGTCTCCCAGTACGCCTTGTTGAGGGCCTTGGCTGTCGGCGCTATTGCTGGGTGCGACAGAACTATAATAACCCAACCTGTAACACACACTGCGACGTTGGTTGGAACGAATGATGCTGAATAAAGAGTGCTGAATAATGTCATTAATAAAAAGAGGTAGAGGGCTGTTGCTTTGCCCTCGTTAGAGAAAGACCCAATGGTATTGACAAATGTCTCAACTCGTTCGATTGCTTTGACTAGGCCACCTAGCATGTTCTGTAGGTTTCGAAGGCGTTCGGACAACACAGCCTCATTGTCTTCCTTCTGCTGCTGAATTTGGGCCTCAATAAACTCCTTCAACTCCAGTTCTTCTATTTCAGAATCAAGTCTGTTTGGCCGAAGGAATTTAGTAGGCAAGTTGTCGGTGTTTATGGGATGCCGCCTGTCATAGCCTGGAGCTAGCACTAATGCGAGCACAAGCACAGCAGGAATAGCTGTCAGGATGTATGGATAGAAGCATGCGTAAGTAAACATTATCAAAACTGACAGTGTTAAGGCCGTCTTTTGCCAAGACAAGACATGGGCAAATGTAGTCGGAACGATCAATAGTGTATTGACCCTAAAGCAAAGTTTTTGTTAGTATAACGCACTAGATATATGTTGAATCCTTTGAACCCACCTCAAATTCAGTTTCCGGATGTTTGTGGCCATGATGGATAGTGAAAAATCAGGCCCTTCGCTAGTAGTTTGCGTGCCACTTTTCTTTGATGGCATCGCTGGTAGGCTGGCAGCAAGCACTTTTTCAATCATCAAGTCGACAATGTGGTCTCTGGTAGAATCAGAGACACTCCTGGCCGGTGGCGCACTCGAACTTGAGGGCGGCTCGGGGTGAACTTCACGAGGGAGTTCACCGTTACTCAACATGTCTAAGGCATCGTTGTTCCCCGTTAAGAAGGATAGGGCAGCGCGCATGGTAATACCTAAAAGACAAGCTAGATGAACAGCGGCATATGCCAACCAAAAGTACTAGAAATATCCTCGATTGAAAAAGCAAAATATTCAAGAAGAAGAAGAAAATAAAAACGTTGAAAGAAAATAAAAAAAATAGAGGAAAGAAGAAAGAAGATACCATGTTAATTCACTAAAGTGTGTACAAAAAACGGTTCTGTTTTTCTGTTTATTAATACTGAGGCCAGGCGCTGGGCATGTGATAAAATATAGACAACATACAAAGTTCAAACGGCCTACCCCAGATTTCTCACTCTCTGAACCACAAACAGACAAGCACAACTTCTAGTGCTGGCCGTAACCAAGTGGTCTTTTCTATTCTTTGAAAGTTCCAGCAAGCACTGGGGTGGTTTGTTGAAATCCTCAGATCTCAGCGTTTTAATTACTTCTCCATTCGCGTTTCCCCCGCAACGGCTGCATCAGGGTTGACACCACCTAATAGCTGAGCGTCGTGTTTGCCCGCTTGAATGTCGGCAATGTCTTGATATGTCTTGATGAACTCATGTTCGTCGTCGCGAATTGTCTGCATGAGCTCTTCCGTGTATGACATGTACAGGGATTGGGCGAGTCTCAGTGTCCATCCAGAGGCTATGATGTCAGTTCAAAGTCATTACCTCTAACCATAGAAAAGAATTATACATACCCTTTTTGTTTTTTCGAGACGTCGGTTCACTTGAATCCTCCCGCTCAAGGCCTTCTTCTTCGAGGAGACTAGAATATAGCTCTTTACACATCTACCAAGTCTTATTAGTCCTGCGCACTCACGGCAATCCTAAGTAAAACTTACAGGCACTGACATGCTACGCACATCCATTCCCTGCAGCAGCGGGTGCTCTTTCAGGTCATTGACAATGTCTGGAAACGCGTCTTCGCCCTTCTCGTGCACCAGCTGAGCTAGGATAAGCTTGAACAATAGTGGCGGATCAGCCACTGCGCCGTTCGTGCCATTCTCATGCTCTAGCATAATCGCTTATGACTCTTTTGACTCTTTGATCTTGAGCCTGTCAAGTGATCTCTGGCAGTGACTGGGCGCGGTGACTCGGTGTTGATGGGCAAATAATTTTCTGTGGTAACCCTAACTGACCCTAGCCCAGTGTATCACTCAACTCCTATATATGGTAACGTAACGTAGGACTGGGTTAATGAAAAATATTTAACGAGCAGACCTTTTCCTTTCGCTTTATACTTTTTTTTTTTCTTTCTCTCTCTTCTTTATTGACAGGTAATCAAGTTTAATCATGGAGTAGTCTCATCAAAAGAACATCAGAATGCCTCAGTTTCCATCTCCCTCTCAGTTTGAAATAGATCAATACCAGTTTTCAGTCTGGTACAAGCACTACGCTTACCTCTGTCCAAGGGCCCTGATAGTTGGACTCCCCGATACTAATATTGCTGGAAAAACGCTGGCGTCATCTTCTGAACTAGAGAGCTACTTGGTCCTTGCTCTTGAGAATCTGTCTGCTGTCATTCCGCAAGTTGGCCTGGTGGAGGGCCCCAAATGCACGACCACTTCTGAAATTTGCCAGTTTCTCCAGAACTCTGTCAAGACATCATCTGAGAAGAATCAAGACGAGCTAGTCCTGAAGCAGTGGCTTCCTTTGAACCCTGCTCTGCAGTTTCGTTGCTTTGTCAAGGACCGGTCCCTAATTGCGGTCACCCAGCTTGATGCCTCAACTTGCTACGAATTCCTTGACCCACTTAGGGAACCCATCTCGTACGAGATTGAGGAATTCTTTGAGAACCACCTTCAGGAGTCTTTTCCTGACTCTGATTTTGTGTTTGACGTTTACATTCCTTACCCATCGACTCGAGTCTGGCTGATGGACATTCATGTCTTTGCTTCTGTTACAGACCCAGTGCTATTCAATTGGGAAGAGCTGACTTCTATTGACTCTACCGATATTGAATTTGAGTGCGAGTTTCGTTTGGCATAACATCCCTTTTGCATCCGTCATGTTGACCCTATTTATTACTGATTGCATCTTCCATAATTGTGCCACTGGCTTGAGTACCATCGTTCATTGAATAAAATAAAAATAAAGGCATAAAACATTTAACAATCTAAACTAAGCAGACTATGTAAACTTGACACTGCGAACAATGTTCTTTTTGATACCAGTCTCCTCTCCTCCATATGCAGACGTGGGTTGCTTGTACACCCGGCGAATACTCGATAGCTTCTTCTGGGCCTGGTCGTACTTCTTTCTCTTCTTGACACGCGCGTTTCTATTCTCCTTCTTACGATGAGGCGTAAGACCCTTATTCTTGAGAATTTGATAGTTGATTGCGCGCTTGCCATTCTCGCCAATTTCGTCCTGCAGTTCGGCAAGCTTGCCATCTCTAGCAGCCTTGACTGCAGCCTCGTGTGCCTCCTTCCTCTCTGCTTTCTTGTGCTTGGAACCAGATGCAACCATGGCGTAATAGTCATCTTCAAAGCCATCCCGGATTTGCTTAGCTGTAGAGTCATCATCGTCTCCAGAGTCAAAGTTGTCAGCAACATCATGGCCCTGATCCAAGCCTCGCCGGCGTGCCTCTTCATTGAGACGACGCTCACGCTCCAACCGTCGTTCTTTGTAAGGCAAATCGGAATCGCCAGTGAGCTTTTCTCTCACCTTTGCTGATTGCTGGTCGATTTTGGATGTATAGTAACGAAGATTGCGCTTGCGAGCTTGCTTATCAGCCAAGTCAGCTGCTGAGATTTCTGTGCTCTCGCCATAATCGCTGTTGCGGCTCGGCTTCTTGACTTTCTCTGATTTCTTGGGTTTCTGAATGACTGGAAGTGACAGTTCCAAATCGGAATCTGACTCGCCTTCGGCTTCTTCGTCATCGTCTCCTTCCTCTTCCTCGCTTGCAGACTCATCCAGTTCCTCTTCCTCCAGGTCATCGACTTCAGCTCTTTTGCGCTTAGAGCTGGCGCTCTTGGCAGAATTCACTATTGTCTCGGTGTTGAACATTTCATCCTCATCTTCAGAGCCAAACTTTTCCCCGTCCTTTGCTTCTTCATCATTAATCGATAAATTGCTCACCGACTTCCATGCCTCACGACCCTTGAGAATTCCCTCCATCACAGGGTGCTCCTTAAGATTAATCTTGTTGCCAGAGATGTTGGATATTAGCAGAGCAAAATATACATTGATTGTACCCAGGTAAGCTGACAGTGAAGTGAATTTCAGCTGAGAGAGTTTATCCTCATTTGAATCGCCTTCTTTGCTTTGATCTTTAAGGCTCTCAAGTTGTGGTAGTAGGGAAACAAGCTCCTCCGCCAAAGGCTTGGCCTCAGGATACACTGTTTCCAGCAGCTTTGTTCGCTCTTTCTCACTCAGCTCCGCAGCATCTTGTGCAGGCAGGCTTTCCAACACAACCTGAGCATCCTCTTGTCCAGCTTCGAGCTCCTTCGCTGACCTTTCCCACACCTTAAAATCATCTTCTTCGTAAAAATCAGATGCTTTCAATTCACTCAAATGCTTTTTCTGTAGTCGCATTGCCTCAGCTTCTTCCTCGGCCCTGTCTTCATCGTTCTCAAGAGTATCGGCACCATAGTAGTTAGATCGCTTGCTACCCCAGCCCTCCTCAGTTTCGTCGCCATCTGCTTCAGCTGTACCCAGCCCATCGTCTGAGAGCTCTTCCTCCTCTTCTTCCTCCTCTGAATCGCTGTATCCTGCGCCCTTCAAGCCCATGATCTCTTCATCGCTCATTTCAAACTCTTGGTCTTGGACTTGCCGGAGCCCAGAGGCAGCCTTCCTGGCCAAGTCATTTTCCATGTTTTCATGAAACGTGTCTATTTCATCATGCTCAAAATCGTCCCAAGTCTCTCTCGACTTGCTAGATTTCCTTGCCATTGTGAAGTAGTTGTGTGGGCTATAGAGTTCCCAAAAAATTTATTTTCAGTTCGAAAGGAAAAAGACCTGAAGTTGGGAGAAATAAATTTTTCGTCCATCAAAATACCCTTGCCCATGACCTGAATCAACCATACATCTCGGAGATCATGAACACTTCTAAAGTTCTCAAGCCGTTTGAGAGACTAAAAAGTCATGTTTTCATTGGAAGTGCCAAAGGCATTCAGGATTTCGTTCCTGATCTTAATTAGGGCATTCTTGTGAAGAGTAAACTGGTAGAAAATGAATCTAAGAGCAGCCGAAGTGGTATCTCTTCCATAGATCAAAAGCCTGATGGCTTGGTCAAGTAAAACAGTGGGTTCCTGAATTTCTTTCAACAGCTCGTCTAAAAATACATGTGAATTCTTTTCGAAGAGATTCTTCTTACTCTTGGACCGCTCCAGTGCTAGTTTGGTGTAATACACGACAAAGGTCTTGAAAATGAGATAGTTTTCCATAATTTATTGGAATCAATGAGCCAGTAAGAATTTTGTGCTCTCATTCTTAGCATCATCGTGCCCTGAGCATAGTCAAATGCACGGCTGAAGCCGTTAATAGGAATCTCAGAGTTTCCAGAAAAAGCCCCCAGCTTGCCAAAGAGGAATTCAGTACAGGTGTCCATCATGAAATTGAGAAACCGAACTTGGATACCAGTGTCCTCAGTTCATTAATACTTGTATATTTCTATCACACGTCTCTATGCGCAATATGCGATATGTGCTCTCGACTAAACTAAGATCTCAAAGGCTCTCGCGAGTGACTCCAGCCTGGTCTATCATGATTGAAAACACTCTTTCCAAGGAGTGGATATAACAGGTCCAATCGCTGATCCAGTGAAAAGTCAGCAAATTGCGTTATACATCATTCTTTTGAGGTTTTCAGATCCCCAGGTATAAATCTAATCAGCCAGAAACCTGTTGATACAAGGTCCTTGCACCTGCCTCCTTGTCAAACTGCTGGAACACCCTGTGGACATTGTTGTTTTTCATGCCAGTGCTGTTTATTAAGTACTTAACTATTAAGGAATGCCTTAAGAGACAGCCCATGTGACAGCAGGAATTTCAACGTCAGCATTTCGTTTTGACCAGATTGCATATCTGTATTGCATAAAGATGGATAGCTGGTAGGTTGAAGAGAAGTGTGATAAGAAGTGCTACAACGCTTCCATTACCTTCTAGGCTCATACTCACCTTGATACACCTGAAATAAGAAGAATTGAATTTAAATGGATTAATGGCGCTTTTTTCCCTTTTCTGGAGTTATTATTATTTACATCTGTGAAGATATTGCTGTATTTGAATGTTCGTGAATCTGCTGAAAGAGCAGCCTTTGGTTCCTCAAACACAGACATTTTGCAACATTACCACTGAGCATCTGAGATCATACTTCTAAAGAGCAACCATGAAAGTGATGATATCAAGCTTGAGTTTAAGTTTCATTCAGTCTGACCTATTGCCCGTGTATAGGCACAAGCCGCGAGAGATAACCAATTATACTTGAGAATTAACAAGAAAAACAAGGGCTGGATTCTTAAATGAATTATAAAATGATAATAACTTATTTATTTTGATTTACGTACAATGAAAAGTCTGGTATAGGTAATTTTTTCTATGATTTTCGTTAGATTTTCCAACTTACTTTTTGGTCTTTCGTCGGCTGGTTAACTCCTAAACTTTTCAGCCACTTAATAAATAAAAAAATAACTCCGATAACCTTAAGAAGAACTGTTGTTCTGGTTGTTTGAGGGAGAAGTAGGAGAGTAGCTAGGCGAGGTGGGCGAGTAGCTGGGAGAGGTGGGTGAGTAGGAAGAGCCATAAGCTCCACCTGTAGGAGAGAACGAAGGCGACGTAGGAGAGAAAGATGGAGAGGTAGGAGAGTAAGATGGAGAAGTGGGTGAGTAAGAAGGAGAAGTAGGAGAATAAGAACTTCCAGGACCGTTGAAAGAAGGACTGGTAGGAGAATACTCGGGGCTAGTAGGGGAGTAAGAAGCCGCATTTGGCGCGTAAGAGGGGGAAGTAGGAGAGTATGATGGAGATGTAGGAGAGTAAGAGGGTGAGGTTGGAGAATAAGAAGGAGACGTGGGAGAGTATGATGGGGAAGTGGGGGAATAAGAAGGAGATGTAGGTGAGTAAGAGGGCGAAGTAGGCGAGTAGGAAGGTGAGGTGGGTGAGTAAGAAGGTGAAGTGGGAGAATAGGAAGGTGAAGTGGGAGAATAAGATGGTGAGGTCGGTGAGTAGACCGGCGAAGTAGCTGAAAATCCTGGAGAAGTACCGCCATAGGCAGGGCTGCTGGGAGAGTAAGACGGGGATGTGCCGCCACCAAATCCAGGCGATTGAGATCCGAACGAAGAGAAGGGAGAGGTAGAAGCATAACCAGGGGAAGCACCACCAAATGGACTTTGAAAACCGCCACCATAATCGGTGAATCCACCTCTGTCATCACCACCAGAGTTGGCCAAGGGAGAAAATGGAACGCTGCCATCAGCATTACCCATATGTGCAGGGTTCTCATACATAGGAGAACGGCCGTCGTAAGGAGTAGCAGCGCCCTCCATCATCTTACCAGTGGCAGTACCATAATTAACTGGCATGTCTGCACGAGCGTAATCAACAGCATTGGCCATGAGCATATCATCGTCCAAAACAACATCGAAACTTCCAGTTCCCAAAGGTGCCATCTGTCCAAGCATGACGTTTTCAGAAACACCTCTACAGTCATCAAGCTCAGCAGCAGCAGCAGCTTCGAGAAGAATTTCGACAGTTTCCTCGAACGAACATCTCATCAAAGCACCGGTATCAGCTCTGTTGATACCATGACGCGTAATCGCCATGATATGACCTCGGGCTGTCATTGCGTCAACAAGAAGTGCAATATGTCTGTAATTGACGTAAGAACCATCGAAAGACAGCACATTGCTGATTTCTTTGAACAGCGACATTCTCGAGGCCTCAATACCAAGAACCGAGAGCACCTCTACAAACGAGTTGCAGTATGTCTTGGAAGCATCGACACCTTCAACTGCCATGACATCAGCCAAGTTAGAACCATCAGTCTCCAGATTCCAAGCAGCAATCTTTTGGTATTCGCCAGTTTCATCAGGTTCCCTAATTTCAAACTTGGTAAGATAAACACGAGAAATATTAGAAACACCACAAAGAACAATGTTTTCAAGCATGTGGAACATCAGTTTCTTGAGCATCTGATCTTCCTCAGCCTCAACTTCTTCCCCAAGAGTTTTAGGGTCACGGACGATTCTGCATCTAATGGTTAAATCAGGTGCGTTATCATCGGACCAGATCAAGGCCATATCACCGCCAAAACTAGCGGAAATCTTCTCAGTAACTTGGTCCATAGTCAAATTATTGTTAAGCAGCTTCTGGCGATCAATCTCAAGACGGAGTACCCAAGGACTGTGCTTATAGAGTTCAGCCAAAAGCTTCTCATCAGGAATACTAAAGTGAGTGGCTACAATATCCTCATCTTCAGGAATGACGGTAGCTTGTGGATCGGGATCATAGTAGATACCAGTTGCTTTCACAACATGAGAAAGATTGGTGTACTGAATTGCAGCCATAACATCCTTGGCCTTGGTCATATCCAAAGCCTGATCTCTATGAAGATAGACAGACATAGATGGAGTCTTGATGTTCTTAGCAACGTTGAGAATTTCTTTCAATCTGGGAACACCAAGTGTGACGTTCTTAGAAGAGACACCAGCGTAATGGAAGGTGTTCAAAGTCATTTGTGTAGCCGGCTCACCAATGGACTGTGCAGCAACAACACCAACCATTTCACCGGGATTCACAAGGGATCGAGCGAATTGAGATTCAATTTCACCCATGGCCCATTCGAAAGAAGCTCGGTTCAAACGGAACTCCTCAATAACACGCTTCACAGAAAAGACAGAGCGAACCATGCACTTGAAAAGAATAGTTGCATTTTCTTGGGCCTCCTGGGTAAGCCGGTCCTTTCCTCTAACAACAATCAACTTCTCAATCATGTCCCTTACTCCATTGACAATCTCGGGAACAGTCAAGTTACTGGCCTTGTTAAGATCAACATTGAAAATCTGTTGAGCGTTAAGAATAACACGTCGGAGATTGACGGGCAAATGCCAGCCACTGTCACTTCCAGGGAAGGTTCCAGATCTCAAAAACTGTCTATCAGTCATGAGCTGATCATACTCTTCATCCAAAAGACGCTGCAGATCAATATCACCGAAGATATCATTTCCACTTTCAATACGAGAGGACTTGAGGCTTTTGCTGGAATCCATAAGATCCACCCGGTATCTTCTGTCAAAAGACTCATTGGTGCCAGGAATAGTATCGATGGGTTGATTTTCTACCTTAACAGAGTCGAGACCATCTTCACCATAAACAAACTGAAGTACATCACCAAGAGAGTTTCTGACAGTACCATCATATTGCACCATGACATCTTCAAGAGCCTTAACCAAACGACGCTGAATATAACCAGTTTCGGCTGTCTTAACAGCTGTATCAATGAGACCTTCTCTACCAGCCATGGCGTGAAAAAAGAACTCTTGTGGAGTGAGACCTCGAAGATATGAGTTTTCAATAAAACCCTTTGACTCAGGACTGTAATCATCCTTCGTGAAATGGGGCAAGGTACGGTCAGCGAATCCGAAAGGAATACGCTTACCTTCCACAATCTGTTGCCCGACACAAGCAGACATTTGAGAAATATTAATAAACGAACCCTTGGAACCTGAAATAACCATCTGTTTGACATTATTCAACTCTTTCAGGGACTTTTCAGCTGATTTACCTGCGTTATCTCTTGCTTGGTTGAGAGTTCTTGAGACATTCTGCTCGAAAGACTCTCGCAAGGTCATACCCTGTTCGCGCTCAAGCTTATTGAGTTGTGCGTCATTGATGATTTCGTGAACCTTTTGCTTGGCATCAGAAATCGTTTCGGTAATATGTCTCATGGTAGCAGTATCAGCGATGGTATCGCCAATACCAATAGAGAAACCATTGTGTAGAAGCCAGTAATTGACAACCTTTTGGATGTTTCCAAAGAAATCTCTACATTGTTGTGGGCCCTTTTCACGAAAAATGACATCTACCAAGCCACCAGCAGAAGCACCAATGGTCTTCTTGTTAACGACACCATACATGATTTCACCTTTGACAATGAGCATGCCATCATCTTCAGGTGACAGTGGACTCTTGTCAAGTCTTCGAATATGAATACCGCTCGGAATGCACTGGGCAATCATCTGCTTTCCTGTCCAAAGAGGCTTAGGCTTCAAAATAGCAGGCTCAGGTACAACACCGTTCCAGTGCGGAATCCAGAATAGGATGTTCATAACTTGCTCATATTCAACAAATGTATCTCGCTTTGTGAGTTTTCGAATACCACACAGCGTATCCTGGACAATACCCATACAAGGCTTGTTGGACTGTGGCGTAATAATCTGTAACGGAACCAAACAAATTTGACTGAGTTCGGCTCTAGTTTCCTCGGATTGAGGAACGTGAAGATTCATCTCGTCACCATCGAAATCGGCATTGTAAGGCGAAGTGACAGATAAATTCAATCGGAATGTTGAGTAAGGCATGACTTTGACTCTATGTGCCATCATGGACATTTTGTGGAGAGAGGGCTGACGGTTGAACAGTACTGGGTCGTCATCCATCAGGTGGCGTTCAACTTTCCAGCCATATTGTAAAGCAATGTCGCCTGCTCTCTTATGGTATCTTAAATCAATTCTTTCTCCAGTATCACGAATGACGTACTTGGCACCAGGATGCTCATTCGGACCATTTCGAACGTATTGAGTGAGTTTGTAAATGTTGTAAGGAGTGACGGTTTCAGGGTAAGAAAGAGTGCGTGCAATACTGCGAGGGACACCCACTTGATCCAGATCAAGATTGGGGTCACCAGTGATGACAGTACGAGCAGAAAAGTCAACACGCTTGCCCATTAAATTTCCTCGAAGTCGTCCTTCCTTTCCCTTTAGGCGCGCTCTGATAGATTTAACTGGACGGCCGGACTTTTGAAGAGCTTGTGGTTGACCAGCAATGTCGTTATCCATATACGTGGCGACGTGGTACTGCAAAAGTGCTTCAAATTCTTCGAGAACATGCTTAGGTGCACCTTCTTGCTCACATCGCTCTACATTGCTGTTTGCTTTAATAATATCGGCAAGTTTGTAAGTCAAATCATCTTCTCCTCTAGCTGAGTCAGTAATGGCAATACTTGGTCGCACAGGAGGTGGAGGCACTGGCAAGACGGTGATAATCATCCAGTCGGGTCGAGCATAATCCTCGTTCAATCCGAGTCTATAAAGATCCTCACTGGAAATGTGTTTAAAAATATTTTGAATTTCGCCAGGCAAAATGGCACGCTTTTCCTGGGGTGTTTCGCCATCTTCACCCTTCTCACGCTTCCAAATACCCATCAACTTAAGACCATCTCGTCGAACCGTAGGTTGAGCATTCCCGCATCCACCGTGTGAAGTTCTCTCACCCTTCTGAGGATTCATAGGATCGTTGAAAGACTCCTCGGGAGGATCAGCTTCACAAACCATTTTGGCCTTACACAGTGCCCACACGGCATTGAATCGTCTCTTGGGATCGCGGATTTTGATTGCTTGAGCGAACAGAAGGTTCGACTATCAGGATTAGCAAAATGAAAAGTCACAAAAGGTCTTCAGCTCACTAACCTCATCTAAGAGCACCTTACCACAATGGTGGCAAACACATTCCAAGATTTTTTTGATTTTGTTGATGAATCCTTGGAAAAAGTTAATCAAAGCTTGAGAAAACGAGATTGAACTAGATCAAGTCATTAATCTCACATACCAATATGAAAAACTGGTTTGGCTAATTCGATGTGGCCAAAGTGACCAACACATTCCGACATGCCTTCTCCACAAGTTTGGCATCTAAAGTTTCTATCAATGGTACCCAGCCTTGGATCATTAAGACCGCCAACTCGAGGCCTTTGACGCGTCTCATCCATAGTTTCTGGGTACTCAATTTTGGCGACACTAATTGCTTTCTAACTAGTTGTTAGGACATTGTGTTGTAGAAATATACACATCGTGTAGCAGGGTGTTGAAAATTCGGCCGCCTGCTTGCGCGACAAAATGTAAACATTAAATAATGAAAATGACATACCACTTCTTCAGGAGAAAGAAGACCAAACTGAACCTGTAAATTAAGTTAGCAATAAGAGCATTAAGAAGTCAATAAGGGTCTAAACTCCGTACTTCTTTGATCGTGCTGAGAGGGGCACTGGAGTGAGGAAATCTTGCGCCACTCATTGTTGTTCAGTCAACCTCAGAAAAGTCTGAAAAATGGGAATAAACCAGAGAATAAGAACTTCCAAGTGTAGCTAAACACTCCGAAGACGAAAGAAAAGGAATGGGTTTGTAATAAAAATGCGTTAGTACTCTCCCCCCAAATGTGTCGTTGCAATGACTGTTGGAGACAATGAGTAGGTGAAGGGAGAAATAATTGAGGTGGTGGTGATGATAAATTTGCGGGTCTAGTGTTGGGTGGAATCACTATAGCCTTTCTGAAAAAATAATGATTCGTTCCTATATATCCGCAAGGACAGAATCTTCAAATCGAAATTTCCATATTACCCTACTCTTGATATCTTGAAGGATCATGATGGTAATGAACTGCAAACCTATGAACAGGATCACAAGATAGAGACGTGACAAGGATTGTAAGCTTTAAGCTGAGTATTGAGCTTGTTCTACTGTCTTTGTTGCCATGGTTTTGCAGATTTAAGTGGGTGGAACGATCAGTTCCATCGATAAGAAACTACATCGGTAACAGGTTCAAAGTTGGATCAATACAATGTTGTGCTGGAAAGAAATATCAGTGTCTTACTAGTGCTAATGAATAAATAATTGATCTAGGAAGTTCAGTCCTGCGGCTGTTGATTTTGTCGCTCTTTCTGGAGCCTCTCACGCACATTACGCAAAATTGCATTACTAGTGCGGTCTTCAAGGATCTGTAGCTTTGGTTGTACATCTCTCTTCAAATCCCAGTTTGCTCTTTTCGGTTGTAAGCTATCAAGGTCTATCTGCTTCCCTGATTTTGCCATTAGGTCGTTGAGGGCTTGCTGCTCCAGTTGTTCCGAGGCAAGTTCTACAGTTTCAATGCCGCCATCTTCTGTAGAAAGTTGTAAAACAGGCGGAGCATCAAATCCAAACTTTGGGCCGCGCGTCTCTTTATCAAAGTTTCTGCCGCTTAGAATTGATAACGGTTCACTAGAACTTTTTAGCTGAAAGGCCAGTTTATCAAAGAATCTCAATATACCTTGTATCCTTTGCATCTTCACTTGTCTCATCGCCTTTTGTCTTGCGCTTAAGATTTCGCAATTGTGCTAGCCTTCCTTTACGACTTGCAGATTGTGACTCTAGCGATGACATGTTGTTTGGTTGTGGTTGATCAGTCATATGGAGATCAACAGAAGGTGAAGTTTTGAACGATGGTGGACAAAATATCACGTGAGCACGTGTTTTTTTTTTTTTACATGAACG
Source organism: Geotrichum carabidarum (assembly GCA_030556585.1). NCBI lineage: Eukaryota > Fungi > Ascomycota > Dipodascomycetes > Dipodascales > Dipodascaceae > Geotrichum > Geotrichum carabidarum. Next base: position 236,211 of record JAKTUH010000011.1, read on the forward strand.
CGTAAAATTTCACTCCTAGATGTATGACAGTTAACCAGAAGTCATATGCTTTACTTATGTTCAAGTATATTGCTTTTACAAGTAACAATACTAAGAAAGTATCAACAAATGAAGAGAAGTTTCCGTTTTTTCATTTACACGGAATTTGGTACCTGGTTGATTAGCAGGCTGGTCTTGTTCACTTTCAAGAGTGAATCAATTGAATCAAGATCGTGAAAATATACATGATCCCATGATTTTTCCAAGAAAAAAACAATCTGGATGAGTCAGGCTGGTTCGCAAAATTGAAATCCAATTTCTATACTGCCATTTTATGTAGAATGCTCATTTTTATTACTATACCTGAGCCGTTAACATTGCGTTTAGAAGCAAGAATCGCGCGCGGTCAAAGATTATCTTTCAGTGAGAGATCAAGCAGGGTAATGAAAAACTCCCAACTCTCAGAGAAGTGGCAACCACCAAAAATTTCAGTGAATTTTCACATCTCGACATCGTCTCCCAAAGAATCACCCATCCAAAACTTGAACTTGTGATTTCCGGGTTGGCCTCTTTAGCTTAAGGTTATTTCGTGGATTTGCAGTTGGCCACGTATTTCAAGATGGTTGAACGTGACAATTCTCAATATAAATAGTAAGTATATTCGCCTGCTTACTTGTGAGTCCTTTAGACTAACAATTATGCTAGTGACGCAATGTCAAATAAGGTCCTGTCGGTGGACCGAAGATTTGTGAGTCGGCCTTCTGATGATACGAGAGGAAATCCCGAGTCACTTGTTGGTAAAGTCAATGTTCGCGATATGGGTAGCCGTGTAATGCGATCCAAGGCACCTGAGGACTTGAAAGATTCAAAGCTCAAAACAACAGTGGCCTCCTCAAGTATGCGAAATGTGAAAAAGAATGATTCAGAATATTCATCGCTACTGACATCAACAAATGACATTGAGGGCCTGACGTATTTTCCACAAACTCCAGAAACGCGACAAGTTTTTGATCTCATCATGTCCGAAGTCCAATCAATGCTAGAAGATGTTTCTCACGACATCTGTAGATCAGCTGCTGATGCAATTTTGGTGGTTATCAAAGACGATTCACTGAAAGATTTTGACAGGAAACGCGAGGTTGAAGAAATTACAGGTGTAAAGATTTCAAACGAAAAATACAATCAGCTTACGAATCTCTGCAGAAGAATCACAGACTATGAAAGCAGCGACGTTAAAACAGAATCAAACGAGAATAAAGTTGACGATGAATTAGGAGTTGCTGTTACTTTTGAAGGAAGTGACGATGATGGAATTGAGCAAGACAGTGAAGACGAGCAAAATGATGGCTACGAGAGTGATTTAGCTGATCAATCAGAAAACCAACCTGAGTACGAGAGCATAATGGCAAAGGAAGAATCAGAAGTTATCAATGCCACTACTAGTTTAGAGGATAAGCAGCATGGAATTCCTGCTAATGATATCGATGCATTTTGGATTCAGCGTCAAGTTGGAAAAATCTACACAGATTCACAAATGGCACAAGAAAAGACCTCATCAGTGTTCGATATCTTGTCATCGGATACTTCCCTTGGCCAAGCAGAAAACGACATTATGGAGGTGTTTGAATTTGAGAATCTTGAGCTCGTTCAACAATTGTGCAAGAATCGATCGAAAATTGTGTGGTTGACAAGACTGGCCAGGGCTGAAGGAGAAATAGAAAAGGAATCTGTCAGAAAAGAAATGATCAACCGCGGCTTTAATAATTATCTCGATGAATTATATGGCAAAACGCCAAAGGCAGAGTCTGTTGAGGAAGCTGCAGATGTTGACATGGAAGATAACCAAGATGATACTTCCAATAGACTGAGAAAACCCCGGATTGTTGACTTGGAGAGCTTAGTATTTGATCAAGGAAGTCATTTAAATACAGTTGGCAAAATATCTCTTCCTGAGGGAACCACCAAATCAGTGACCAAAACCTATGAAGAGTATAATGTGCCTGCACCTATCCCTGCTCCGCAAAACGATCCCTTAGTGCCGATATCTGACCTTCCAACATGGGCTCATGTGGCATTCAAAGGCACTAAGTCATTAAATCGAGTTCAATCTAAAGTATTTCCTTCAGCATTCAAGTCAAGTGAAAACATGCTTCTTTGCGCCCCGACGGGTGCCGGTAAGACCAATGTCGCCATGCTAACAATCCTGGAGACCATCTCACATTACCTTGACCTTGAGACGAATAAAATTGATCTCGATGCGTTTAAGGTTGTTTACATTTCACCTCTGAAAGCCCTTGTTCAGGAACAAGTTCGAGAATTTGGAGAGAAATTGGCGCCATATGGAATCAAAGTTGCAGAACTGACTGGTGATCGTAACTTGACGAAACAGCAAATCTCTGAAACTCAAATGATTATCACGACTCCAGAGAAATGGGATGTCATCACTAGAAAATCTTCTGATACAAGCTATACCAACCTTGTGCGACTAATCATCATCGATGAAATTCATTTACTTCACGACGAGCGAGGACCAGTTCTTGAAAGCATTGTTGCTCGAACAATTCGACATGAAATTGCTACTCGCGAGCCTGTAAGACTGGTCGGTTTGTCTGCCACACTGCCCAATTATAAAGATGTTGCAAGATTTCTTCGAGTTGATCCCAAGAAGGGCCTCTTTTTCTTTGATTCCACCTTTAGACCATGCCCATTGGCTCAGTGTTTCATTGGCATTACCGAAAAGAAAGCTATTAAGCGGTATCAGGCTATGAATGACGCTTGTTACGATAAGGTGATGCAATATGCAGGTCAACATCAAGTCATTATCTTTGTTCATTCTCGAAAGGAAACGGCTAAGACGGCCAAATACTTGCGCGACAAGGCAGCAGAAGAAGGTACTCTTAATAAATTTCTTCGAAGCGATATGAAAGCTTCTGAGATTTTAAAAGCTGAGAGTGAGGTTGTTCAAAACGCTGATCTGAAAGATTTACTTCCGACTGGCTTTGCAATCCATCATGCCGGTTTGTCTCGAGCTGATCGCGCTTCAGCGGAAGAGGTTTTCCGTACTGGTTGTGCCCAGGTGCTGGTTTCCACTGCAACACTGGCATGGGGTGTCAACTTGCCAGCTCATACAGTCATTATCAAAGGAACTCAGGTTTACTCCCCCGAAAAAGGCCGATGGGCAGAGCTATCTCCTCAGGATGTTCTTCAAATGGTAAGATATACTTTGCTTTTTCACAAAGCGCTTTACTAACAGTTTTAGCTTGGACGTGCTGGTAGACCCAAATACGACAAGTCTGGTGACGGTGTAATCATCACTGCTCATTCTGAGCTTAATTATTACATGTCTCTGATCAACGCCAGTTTACCGATTGAGAGTCAACTTATGTCTAAGTTGGTTGACAATCTGAATGCCGAAATTAGTCTTGGAACTATTAGAATGAGAGACGACGCCATCAAATGGCTTGGATACACATATCTTTATGTTCGGATGTTAAGATCACCAGCAGTATATCGTGTGGGAGCTGATTATGGTGATGATCCTACACTAACTCTCAAACGCCTTGACTTGGCTCACTCAGCTTTCACTATTTTGCAGGATAATAATCTCATCAAGTATGATCCACTTTCTGGCCGTGTACAGGCTACAGACCTTGGCCGCATTGCATCACATTTCTACATTTCGCATACTTCTATGACGACATATAATCAAAATTTGAAGCCTTTCCTGACGCCAATTGAGATTTTCCGAATTTTTTCACTGTCAGAGGAGTTTCGCTTTATTCCAGTGCGCCAAGAGGAGAAACTTGAACTCAGCAAGCTTCTAGAAAAGGCACCAATTCCTATTAAAGAAACGGTGGAGGAGCCTGCTGCTAAGATCAACATGCTTTTGCAAGCTTACATTTCTCGACTCAAGTTGGACGGATTTGCGCTCATGGTTGATATGGTCTACATTACACAATCTGCTGGACGTTTGTTAAGAGCCATTTATGAAATTGCACTGCGGAAAGGATGGTCTTCACTAACTCGTACCATTCTGGATATCTGCAAAATGGTAGAACGACGAATGTGGCTGTCCAATTCGCCATTTAGGCAATTCCCCAACTGTCCTGCTGATGTTATTCGAAAGACTGAGGCCTCCCAGCTCCCTTGGAGCAAGTACTTTGACTTGACTGATGCTGCTGAAGTTGGTCAAGTTATTCGTGTTGAAAAAGCAGGCAAACTTGTTTACAGTTTACTGCAGCAATTTCCTCGGTTGGCTATTGATGCTCACTATCAACCAATTACGCCTAGTTTGCTCAAGATTGAATTGGTAATCACTGCACAATTCACGGAGTGGAATCGAGAAATTCATGGGAACGCTGAATCATTTCTTATTCTTGTGGAGGACTGCGATGGTGAAACCATCTTGTTCAGCGATAACTTCGTGCTCCGTGAGCAGTATCTCAATGATGAACATGTTGTTGAGTTTACTGTTCCCATCTCCGATCCTGCTCCACCGTGTTATTTCATTTCTTTAATTTCAGAAAAATGGCTACACTGCGAGACCCGCGTGGCTTTGTCACTCACGAAGCTCATTGTGCCACAGAAATTTCCAGCACCGACACCTATCTACGATCTTCAACCAGTTCCAGTATCGGCATTAAATGATAGCGAATACTCTGAGCTGTTCCCATGGAAGTCATTCAACAAGATTCAGACCCAAGCGTTCCATACCTTGTACAACACCGATGACAGTGTGTTTATTGGTGCATCGGTGGGCAACGGTAAAACAGCCTGTGGTGAAATCGCACTTCTGAGACACTGGAAGGAAGAAAATCCAGGCAAGGCGCTTTACATTGCTCCGTTCCAAGAACAAATCGATGAAAAGTTTGCGGACTGGACTCGCCGATTTGGGAATTTAAAGGGCGGAAAGACCATTAATAAGTTTACCGGTGAGCTGGCAAGTGATATTCGACTGCTTGACGAATCTGACTTGGTCCTAGCTACACCCAGCCAGTGGGATATTATTTCACGTAAGTGGCTCAAGAGAAAGGCTGTCAAGCAGGTTTCGCTAGCTATTCTTGACGAGATCCACATGCTGGGCGGTTTGAACGGTTATGTTTATGAAGTCATTGCCTCTCGTTTGCGGTTAACCTCTCTCGAGTTGAAGACTTCATTGCGCATCATTGCGCTGAGTGTTTCGCTGTCGAATGCTAAGGATATTAGTCAGTGGCTTGGTGCTACCTCCCACTCCAACTTCAACTTCTCGCCCAAAGAGCGTCAGCAACCGCTCGAAGTACACTTGCAGTCTTTCAGCATTCCTCATCACCCATCGCTCATGATTGCTATGGCTCACCCTGTGTACCATGCTGTGCGCAACTTGGCAGATGAGCAGCCTACTTTGGTTTATGCTCATGATCGAAAACAGTGCATTTCAACCAGTCAGGACTTGGTGAGGCTTTCTTATGCTGACCACAATGAAAACATGTTTAGACTTGTGGACCTTGAGCATTTGCGGCCTGCAATTGACAAGGTCCAAGACGAGACTTTAAAAGAGAGTTTGGAGAACGGAATTGGGTTCCTTTATCCTTCTATGATCAAGTCAGATCGATTGATTGTGGAGAGACTTTTTTCTCGGGGCGCTATTCAGGTTGTACTGGCCGCTCGCGAGACCTGTTGGTCTGGGCCTGTTGCGAAGCTAGTGGTGGTCATGGGCACGCAGATCTACGAGGGCCAGGAGCATCGCTATGTTGACTACCCCATTAGCGAATTACTGCAAATGATTGGACATGCAAACCGCATTGGTCAGGATGATGTTGGAAAAGCGTTGATCCTTACAAACACGTCTAAGAGAGAATATTATCGAAAGTTTTTGAATGAAGCACTGCCAATTGAAAGTCACTTAAACCTTTCTTTGCGTGATGCATTTGTGACTGAAATCAGTGAACAAGTCATTGAAAGCAAGAGTGGATGCATTGACTGGTTGACGTACACGTACTTCTACCGACGTCTATCAGCTAATCCTAGTTTCTATGGATTGGTGAATACCACGCCTCAGGGTGTGAGTGAGTACCTGTCAGAGCTGATCGAGAATACGCTGGACGATCTGGTTGAAGCCAACATGGTGGAAGTGGAAGAAAACGACGAGGGCGATGTCATTGATCCTCTGAACGGTGCGATCATTGCTTCTTATCATAATATTTCGTTTGTCTCTCTGCAGACGTTTACGCTCTCATTGACTGAGAAGACTCGACTCAAGAGCTTGCTAGAGATCGTGACATCTGCAGAGGAATTTGAGTCGCTGCCAATCCGCAGCCATGAAGATGTCCTGCTGCGCCGTATTTATACACACTGCCCTGTCAAGATCTCACAAGAGTCATACAATTCACCGCGGTTCAAGGCGTTTATTCTGCTGCAAGCGCACTTGTCACGCATGTCGCTGCCGCCTGACTTGGCGGCAGACCAAGCTGTGGTTCTGCAAAAGATCTCATCGCTGCTGGCGGGCTGTGTGGATGTTCTGTCTGGCGAGGGCCATCTCAATGCCACTTACGCCATGGACCTGAGCCAGATGGTGGTGCAGGCCATTTGGAACAAGGACAGCCCTTTAAAACAAATTCCGTACTTTACGAGCGATATCATCGGTAGGTGCAAAGACGAAGGCATCATCACAGTGTATGATTTCTTGATGATTGAAGACGATTCTGTGCGAGAACGGATCTTGGATATGGAAGAGACTGATACAAGAATGGGTGCGATTGCGAACTTTGTGAACAAGTATCCAAATATCGAGCTGTCGTTCGAGCTTTCGGACGAGCCCATTGTGGCCGACGAAGCGTCTATCATTACTGTCAAGATTGATCGTGAGGTCGATGAGGACGACGACGAGGAGAACAGCGGGGGCTCAGTGGTGGATCTGACTGTGGAGTCGCAGCACTACCCATACACAAAGCGCGAGTCCTGGTGGGTTGTGTTTGGTGAAGCTGGCAGCAACAAGCTGTACGGAATCAAGCGAGTCACGCTATCCAAGGCTAGCCAGGAAGTGAAACTGGAATTCACAATTCCGGAAGCGGGCAAGCATAAAGTATCTGTCTGGTGCATGTGTGACTCGTACTTTGATGTGGACCGAGAACTGGAGTTTGAGGTAGAAGTGGGTGAGAACGAAGATGCTGAGGAGGAGGAAGGCGAGGACCGCATGGAGGAATAAGAAGACAAAAATGAGTGTATTTACATATATTTTACAAAAACCTATGTAAAAGAAAGAAAAAAAAAAATCAATTCCTATCAATAATAACAATAGAAAAAGGGAAATAAATATAAAACATACAAATGTATAGTAGGGAAAGTTCAAGACAGGTCCATTGGGTCGCCGTTGGCAGCAGCCCCATTGTTGCCAAGCGTGTAAGCGCCTCGCTTGTTTTGGGAGAAGTCTCGTTGGTGCGCCTCCAAATCATCCAGCGTCCAGACGCTGATGCCGTCTTGGTCCGCCGGGTTTGTGGGCTGCGCCAGAGTGCGCAAAAACTTCTTCGACGCAGCCACCGCCATATCCGTAGACAAATTTACGTCGCCGTCGAGAATTGCCTGGGCAATCCATTTAGGCAGTTGTGCGCGCTTACTCTTGAACCGGCGGTCGGCGAGCACCATGATTCCGTAGTCGTCTTTACCGCGCAAAACACGGCCCAGGCACTGCGCGGCGTGGCGCATAGCGTCGAAAGACAGAAAGTGCCGCTCGTCGATGTCGTAGTGCTCGCGCAGAAACTCAAGCCGGGCCTTTAAAATGCGGGACTCTGTGTACTGGTACGGCGCTCCGATCACGAGCACAGTGCGGCCGTACTGATGATCGAAATCAATACCCTCAGAGACTTTGCCTCGCGCGACACAAAACATGATGGCTCCGCGCCCATTGCTGCATGCGGTGCGGTACGTCTCCAGCGCCAGACTAGTTTCCTGACTATCGGGGGTTTCGACCAAGATCAGTTTGTACTTCCAGACCTCGTCCAGAATGCCCATGGACTGCCAACTGCTGATGATACTCTCCATGTACAGGTACGAGGGGAAGAAGACAACCATGCCGTCCGGTGTGATTTTGGAGAACTCGATAAGCAGGTTGCCATAGTTGCGGACGACACCTGGATCATTACGGATCTGAAAGCCAGACGAAATAGCGACTTGGTCAGATCCCTTCGTAACGACCATGGGCAAGAACGACCGCCTGGCCAGTGTCATGGCGTACGACTCCTGGATCACGGTATCAAAATTCAGCATGCGCGGGTACATGTCCAGGGGCGAGATAGTTCCACTTGTAATTATTACCGAGCTGAACCGCTCAAAAACAGGCTTGATTGCAATTGACGCGTCCAAGCAACAAAAATGCAAAATGGGGTTGGGCACTGTGGCCTGGTCTGTTTCAAAGGGCTCCAAGATCAGCACAAACCCTTCTTCATAGGTCGACAGCAGCGTGGCAAAGGTCACAATCTCCTTGAGCGCTGTAAAATCCTCAATCTCCGTCAGCTCCAGTGTGCGCACCAAAGAGTTCAGCCGCTCAGTACAGAACTGAAGCGGTTTCTTTTCAATGTAAGTGAGCTCCTTGAGGTGCTGCAAGAACGACGTCGGCGTCTCTGAGATTACATGGAGCACCTTCATGCGGGTTTTGAGGTACTCGATGAACCGTTTGAGGAAAGCTACAAAGTGCTCGGCCCGCCGAATGTTGCCAGGAACGGCTTCTGTGAGTAAGTCTTCGGGTAAGATGGGGTTGGACATGAACAAGTCTTCTTCGCGGGCCTGGTCTGCGGCGCGTAGACCTTCGACCAGCTTGGTGTATTCGTTTTGAAGTTTTTCGGCATCGTTGACCTTGACCTTGTCCACCTCGCGGCCTAGTGACGCTGCTCCGCGAGCCGCATGACGGAGAGACTCTTCTGTTAGATCCACGCTCAGCGACTCGATACAGACGTTATCAATGTTATGTGCTTCGTCGAAAATGACAATAGCGTCCTTAGACAGCTCGCGTGATACCCGCTCTGCAATCTTAGGATCCAATAGGTAGTGGTACGAGTAAATGATGATATTACAAAACGGCATCATGCGGCGGACAGTAAAGTACGGGCACGTTTTTTGGGTCTCGCAGTACTTGATCAGATCCTCAAACGTGTAGACGCCGTGCGGAATCAAGTTATGCGGTTCCAGCTCGTACAAGTTCTCATGAAACTCGCACAGTTTGGCACTCGCGTCCCCCGCTGCCAGCTTCGCTTTCGAGATGCCCGACGTGCGGGCGCGGCACTGCTCATCCACAATAGCGCCCTTTTTCTCGCGGCGCACATCTGGTTCCAGACACAAGTTCTTACGACTCGTCAGGCCGAGCCCCCTGAACTCCTCTCGGTGGCCAAGCTCTTTGGCCCGGTAGTCCATCAGGTTGCGCAGCTCGGCCAGCGCCTTTTCGATCTCTGACATTGTACGGGAGCAGTAAATGATTTTGCGATGCTCCGGATAGTGCATCTGATATGCCACCGTTAAGGATAGCAGGGAAACGGTTTTGCCGGTGCCGGAAGGCATTTCCAGGATCGAATTGCCGCCCACGTCAAGCGTGCGCTTGATGTCGCACATGTAGGTGTACTGCTCTGGGTAGATCCGAGGGTACGGAAACAGCACCGGCAGGTCGTCTATGTAGAACCTGAAACTTCGTTAGTAGCTTATAGATTCAATCGAGTGATTCACTTACTTCATGGCAGATTACAGATGAAACAATGGGAGATCGTTCATGAGAAGTCAAAGATGTGGAGAGTTGTAGTGTGGGAGGTTTTAAAGTCAGATCTGACGGAATCTACTTGCTTATTAAGGGTTTCCCATTTTAACGAAAGATGAGAAAAAAAATCTATTCCATGGACGACGGCAGTATGTAAATATGTAGAGTAGAGATATATTCAAAGCTCTCAGATGGTATCAATGATTGAACTATTAGACGGCATGTTGGTTTTTGTTTTTCGGAGTCCCTATTACAGTAGTATTATTATCTCGTTTTTTTTTGTTGTTCCAACTTGATTTTTTTTTCTGGTTTTGGTGTTTTAATGAAAAATCCAATATTACAATTATCTTTTTAGTTTTCTTGTCATGGCAGGTAGTGGTAGTAGTCGGCAAAGAAAAAAAGAAGGAAGTGAAGGTAGATGAATGGTGGGTTTTGCAAGTGAAAGATAAGAAGGGTGAGATGCACGCACTCAGTTTTGGAAAGAAACACCCAGATCATTGAGCTTGTCACAATGCTGCAACTTCAGGTTGATGGCCTTTTCATAAGCTTCCTGGTCCACTGTAAACCAGCCCTGGCTGTCTATGATCTTTTGCTGCTTGTAGTCGTACTCCCGTGAACAAAGTACCCGCAGCAGCTTGATGTAAGACACCTCAGCACGCTTGTCCAACTGAGAAAACTTGCGGGGCGTATAGTCCTTGACATCTACAGGGTTGACAAAATAGTTAATGTTGTGGTGCGGCGTGACCCGCGATGCTGTGTAGGGCTCGACCTTATTGAACTCGAAGTGAGCTGTGGGGTTCATGCCGTAGTTGCCGCTGCTGCCGTTGAAGAAAGACGAAAGGAGCGGTGCAACGAAAAGCAGGAGTAATGGTAGCAGCCGCAGCAGACTGGAAAGGCTCTCTGGGGGCTCGTCTGCGCCATGGGCTTGTCGGGCTTGGCGAAACTGCTGCTGAAACGGGTTACCACCGCCAAACGTGTGGATGCGTACGCCGGGGCCAAAGTTGCCAAACTGTGCCTGAAACGGGCTGCCACCGGGTCCACCGCCAAAGAACATGTTGAAAATGTCTTCTGGCGACAAGTTGCCAGCGAACTGTGTTCCGTCCATGCCTCCTGCTGCGGCTCGCGAAAACGGGCTAGGACCGCCGCCGCCGCCGCCGCCACCGCCTCGGGAGTCTGGATCTGCACCGGTTTGGTCAAAAATGCGTTTTTTATCGGGATCTGACAGAATCTGGAAGGCTTTGGAGACCATTTTGAAGGCCTCGTCGGCGCCAGGGGCGCCGTTCTTGTCAGGATGCATAATGAGGGCCAGTTTTCGGTATGCTTTTCTGATTTCGGCCTCTGTGGCCACGGCCTCAATATCCAGGACTGCGTAAAAGTCGTTGGATCGGCATTTCTTGACTCTATTCACTGCCGCGGCTTGGGCCGCTGTGTACTCACGGCCTTGCCTGCCGGGGTTGTGATCTCTGTTGGTGGCCGAAGTCGACGCCCGCTCGCTCGAGGTCGATGACATGACGGTTAGCGTTGAGGGTGAGGTGTCAGGGGTTATCGAGAGGAAATAGAAGGTAGAAGAAAAAGGGCTGGGGGGCAGGTGGGAGAGAGGAGGGGGTAGAGATAACGTGGGTAAAACGAGGAAAAAACGAAAAAAAAAAGTACCAAATGGACAAAAAAGAATAAGACGGAACTAAAACGAAAAAAGGCGTTTTTAAACTGGAAATGTAATAGAGAGTTCAACTGGCGGTTTCGAAGAAGTCACGGTTCACTCTGTAGGGCAGAACAGAGTCGCAATTTACGTTTGCTGTGATGAGACTTATTTTCCACGAGTGTTAAGTAGTCCACACACAGGCACTCGATGATAATGACAGGTGGGCACTGTAAAGTGAAATGAGGGGAAGCGGTTTGAAGCGGAGGTGCTGGTGGTGATTGCAGTGGTCGTGGTTGTGATCGTCGTGGCCGTTGAGGTTGACAGCTGTATGTAAAAAGCCGGCTATGGCAAATCTTGATAATAAGAATGTATCAACGGATCCTGTTCTGGTAGTTGCTGGTAAATGATCAGTTACCCTATGAGTTTTCTCGTGGCTGTTTTTGACAGTTCCAACTTGCGTGTTACTGACTGTTTTAACAATAGTCCGGAGGTCCTTGAATCCTTTCAGTCCTGGTGGTGTAGGTGGTGAAGGTGGTGAAGGTGGTGGAGATGGTTGTGGCCTAAGAGCGCTCAAAAAGGTTGAAATCTATGGTTCTCCCGCAGCAGCAACAGACCCAGTGTTGTTGGCATTTTCCACCTCAGCAAAAGGGAAAAAAAAAAAAGAGGGAAAACGCAGGGTAACAAAATATTGCGTAACAATATAATGTAATCATGACTAATCATAGCATAATCATCAAGTTAAAGAGTCTGATAGATATTGTGGAACAGCATTGACCATCAAAGGACAAACCCAGTGAATGATTTGAATAATAGAATGGATATATAAACAGTAAAAGGCAAGAGGGTATCATCTATTTCAACTTAGAATCCAGTCTCGGATCTGGGTCTGGTACACATCGACCAGGTACAACACGTCCTTGAGGATCAGCCGGCACACGACTTTAGAAATAAACCGTCTGTAGCCAGCAAGCCATTTTAGTATAAGCTCATCACAGGCCGTGTCCTCTGTCAAGGATTGTAAACTTTCAAGGACGGTGATGAGAGGGGGAAGTGCTGCCAAGTAGACTTTGAGGGAGGAATTAGGGTCGATTGTGTGTGTAGCTGTGGTGGAGGTTGTGCTGGCAGACGACGCTTTTCGGATAGTGGTAGCTGACTCGTCGGTATTGTCCGTCACGGTGGCAGATGATGAAATAGATGACGAGGAAGATATGGTCTGTTCCAAACCTGACGGGGCAGGTGTGCTGTTGCGCGATATGCGGCCAAACAGTCCACCGCTGGATGACGTTCGCGATGCGATAGCGGGAGTGCCTGCAGTGGGTGACTTGACTGACGGCGGCCGTGATTCTGGCGACGCTTGCCGCGACAATGCTGTAGAACCATCATGCGCTAGGTGGGAGACCCCCGACGATACAGCCGACAGAGGCTCGATAAAAGTGATATGAAACTGCTGCTCTAGCTTTACAAGCTGGGAATGCTGCTGCTCGAGCATCGCGACCACTGCCGCCAGGTTGCCGCTGCCTTCATCCTCCAGTTGCTGCACCGTTTCTAGGAACGTCTCACCCACACAAGCGGCAGCACGGAAGCACTCCACCCGGCTGTCCAGCAACTTTGGGGCCACGGCCAGCACCTGCCACAGATTGTTGGCCAAAAACAGGTGCGTGGTCAAAAACAAGCCCACGTCTTGCGAATGCGACAGCACCACCTGTTTCAAAAACCACAGTGGGATGGTGTTAGGGTTGGCTTGCAGCTCGTCAAATTTGGGCTTGACCAGCTGTGTTGGCACGTAGATAAACTGGGCCGAAGCTGGACGCTTGCTGTTTGGCCGGACTTCCCGTGGAGACATTGTTGAAGACATGGCGGGCGATGCTTGGTGGAGGTGCTGGTGGTAGTTGAGGTTAGTTATAACCGTTGGGTTCTCAAGCGTAGAAGCGTTGCTACTGCTGTGGTTGGACGAAACAATCGACGACAGCCGGAAGGCAGACGACGCCCTTAGTTTGGACGACAGCGACATATTGGATGATTTATGTACTAGGGAAGGCCGTTTCTCGTCTTTTGGAGCGGGTATCACTGCAGAATTACCCTTTTCATGCTTTTCATCCACCAGCCATGCAAACGTCGATGTCGATTTTGAAGACCCGTTTTTACGGTGGAAGAACCGTGAGTCCTTGTTCTGATCCTTTTCGTCCATCAAGCTGTCTGGGTTGGGTGGCAGAGGTTTCGCTAAGCTGGAAATGCGGTAGGCGCCTTGCTTTTTGAGATTGTGCAACGGCACTGGTGTCACGTCAAATGTGTGTGTGCTTGATGCGCTGTTAGTCGACTGCAACTCGGAGCCACTGTGGTCGTCAAACTGCTGCCTTGATACTGGCGCCGATGGTGCTGCTATCGGGGTTACTGTTACAGTCGCAGTTGCAGTAGCAGTAGCCGTTGGGGTTGAGGTGGCGGTTGCCGTGGCAATTGGTGGAAACGGGGTTAAAGGGGTGTGATCGTGACTCGGAAGCGATATGCTGGATTCTGAAGGCTCAGATGTGAAATGGAAGGAGGAGCTAGTCGAGACGGGATGGGCGGCGTCAATGCAAGGAGTGGTGTCGTTTCTGTTGTGATTGATGGAATCGTCGAGATAAAACTCACTGGCCGAAGCTCTAAACTGGGCAGCGGTGGGTGTGTTTAGCAAGGATTGAGTTTGTGGTGGTGCGTGCGAGATTGCATGGTGCTGGATAGCAGATGAAGATGATAAAGCTCGGCCGTTTGTGTCAGGTTGTGAAAAATTCAAGTTGAGGTCAGTGAAAGGAGATTTGCTGTCAAGCAGCAGAAGATCCCGGATGTCGTTCTCAAACTCATCCAAGACTGTCTCTCTTGTCATAGTTTCACGCTTGTTGCCAGCAGGTGTAGCCGACGAGAGATCGCGCCGTTGAGGCTGCTGGTGTTCCTGTTGTGAGTGCGGCATGTCGAGATAATCATCGGCATCAAAACTGCTTTCTTCTTCCTCACCATCTTGATTCAGCAGATTTTCATACTCGTCCGAGTCCATGTCGACATTCGCCAGTTGCGGCGGCAACCCGGGCACGGCGGCAGAGCGGATCTGGGAGTTGTCGACAGCAAACTGCTGCTGCTGGCGAAGCATTTCGTATTGCTGACGTTGGAGCAGTTGTTTCTGCTGCTCGAGGAGGATGAGCTGCTCTTGCAGCAACTGTTGCTGCTGTTGCTGCTGCTGTTGCTGCAGCTCGTGCAGCTGCTGTTGGTGGTGTAAACGTAACGCTTGGTCTTCAATTACCATATCTGAATCATGATACCCAGGTTTTGGAAGTGCCGAGGAGGTAAGTTGGGACTGAAATGGCGAAGCAGCTCTCAGATAACTGTATGGGTCTGTACTTGGGACAGGGGTAGGCGACCCCTGAGGGTTTGCAGTGCTGGCTTTTGAGAACGGCGTTGCGGATCTAACTATGGAGGACGAACTAAGGGCAGGCACAGGGGTAGAGACCAATTCGCGAAATTCAGCAGTGAGCGACAAGGGGTCAGAAGTAGTAGGCTGATGCAGCAAAACAGGAGAATTTGTTCGCGATGAGGGAGGTTGAGGCAGCGAGACAAAAACCGGGTTTGACGAAAAAGAAGGAGAAGAAGAGGAAGAGGGAGAAATCTGAGGAGGAACAGAATGAATATCTTTTTCGGCGCTAACAGTAGTATTAGTGGTGATCTTGTTAGAAGGTGCAGGAGACAAGGGGGTGTTTGTGTGGTCTTGGGGTTGAGAGTGGGTGATTTGCTGGTCCTGCATGAATATATCAGCACTGGCACTTTTGGTGGGACTGCTGGGATCTGCTTGGACAGGAATTTCAATCAGGGGCCATGCTGACGGTGAGGATGAAGTAGAGTGAGCCGGGGTCGGTTCTGTTGACGTAGAGGTGCAATATGGAGTCGTGCTGGGGATGGTAGCTTCGGTGGAGTTAGTGTTGGTGTTTGTTTGGGGTATTTTTTCAGCCTGGTCAAAGTCAAACTCTACTGCGTGAGGCTGTTTGTCACAAGCCCCAGCAGACCTCGTGCCTGGCGATGATTTCGGCGACTCTTCTCCTAGACCAATTGATGGGGACATTGACGAAGGGGTTGAAATGTCCTGATTAATTGTTGCCATTGAAGCCGTGGATCGTAGAGATCGAGGAATGGCCGTAGACCTAGAAAGCGTAAATGTTTCAGAGTCAGGGGCAGACGATGCAGCGGCAGCGGCGGATGTGTAACTACTGATACGTTGAGAAATGGGGGATACTCTTGACCCTGGGGAAGACGAAGGCGAAATGGAGGAGGTGGACGGAGAGGACGAACTAGGTCCAGCAGGAGCAGGCACAGCTTGGGAGGCCGTGTTGGAGCTGCCGCCTGGCTTCTACAAGAAAGGTTAGAAACGAAACTGAAACTCTGCACGCGAAGTTTTTTTTCAATAAAGTAGGCCAGAAGCAAACCACCGATTATCATACCTTGTTTTTTTCATCGTTGAGAAGGAATGGGGACTTGACTACCAGTGACCTTTTTGACAGCTGGAGCTGCTCTTTCTTGTAGTTTTGCGATGTCTGGGGCACCCGGATCCCAGTAGTCATTCCAACATTTGATAGCGACGAAAAAGAATCCATTGCTGCAATGGGATGATAGAGGAATAATTCTCGCACGGATTCTGTTGCAAGGGTTCAGTTGACGTAGAAAGGAGGTTCGTTTTTCACTTGCAAGGGAGTTCTTTTTCACTCTTAGTCGCGTTGAGTTAGTGTGCAGTCTATATGGTAGAAGTCAATCCACGAAAACAGAGTGATGGAAGAAAAGCAAGACAAGTCTCATCAACGCAGAGATAATAAGGGAAGAGGAAGAAAAAAAAAAAAATACAAGTTTTGGAAAAGTTTATAAAACCTGCGGTGATTTACAGTTGTCAATATGTCTGTAGGAGTAGTAGGCCCTACTTGGAGATTTATGTGGGTCAAGCCAGCATTCTAGAACCACCCTTTTTATGATTTGTGCCTATCGATAACACTGAGCATACAAGACAGCTCAGGACCTCTCTTTTAAATCTTTTTGTTTGCTGATAACTTTCAAGTGCCATTCACTGCATTCCCGTCATCATCTTCGTCTTCTTCGTCGTCTTCCCCATCGTCGTCCGCTGCTTCCAGCGAGTCCTCCATGTACTCTCTGGCTTCCTCAAACCGCTCCCGCACAACTCTAGCAGTGCCGACACTGTTGGATCGAATCACACGACCAAACTTGCGGCGGGGCTTTTTGGGGTTAAGGCTCGGATCCCAAATTGTATGCTGGTGTGACGTGAACACCAGCGAGTTGTGGTAGAACCAGTCGCTAATGTACTCGTCAATGACAGGGGCAATGGCGCGGAGAGGAATTTCATCGACAAATGCAATGATGGACTTGACGCGATTGCGAATTTCGCGGTGACCTGCGAGATACACAATGCCCGAGTAAGCCTCGCCCACGCCAATAAATACAATGTTAGTAGCGTCAAAGTACTCAATATAGTCGTCCCAGAGGTAAATGCAGAGATCCTGCGCACCTGATCCAATCGAGTAAGACGAGTTATGGCTAATTCCTGCCACACCAGGCACGCTGACATCCATGACGCCGTACCCTTCTTTGAGCACCGCCCAGTCTATGATCTGCCGCGACGCGTCAATCATAAGTGACTGGCTTGGATCGATAGTGCCAAGTAGCGGCCTGCGCGACGCCCATATTTCCGGGGTATCATGCACGATGACCACAAGCGTTTGTGCCGAGTGGATTTCTGGGGTGACAAGAATTTGGTCATCAATTGTGTCTTGAATTTTATCTTTGAGCACAGGCAGCGACGTCATTTTGTACTTTGTGTAGAGGTTGTGCGCTTGGTACGAGCGAATCATTTCTAATGGGGTTAGTTATTTAGGTGAAAACTTGCGGAGACCGCTTGCACAGGGAAGGGTGAAACTTACCAGGAATAAATTCAGAGTCTTCGTTTTGAGTGAAATCAGCAGCTTGATAACCTGGCTTCATGCACTGCCAGTACTTGCTCTGCTCTTGAATCACCTGGGCCATGACCTGAACCGCGGCGGGTTGGGGGACTTTCGTGTGGGGTCGACCAGGAATCTCACCGACCAGGACCTTTGTGACGGCTAGAGCTGAATTGGCAATAGCGTCAAGATTGTAGCCGCCCTCCATGACTACGACAAGATTGCCGTTAGCCAGAACTTTCATCATGTGAGTAAGGTACCCGTAGGCGTTAGGGGAGAGGTGGCAGCCACCGATAAAATCGCCTTCGGCAGCGTCAAAACCAGAGGAAATTATGACAAGATCTGGATCATACTCCATCGCAATGAGCATAATGACACGATTCATGGCGTAGATGTAGTCCGCGTCGCCCATTCCCCCCGACGACCAAGGAATATTGACGTTAAATCCCAGACCGGCACCCTCACCGCACTTTGTATGAGAGCCATAATCAGTTCCAGGATAAAACTTTCCCCCTTCGTAGCGGTGAAGGGAAATGTATAACACACTGGGGTCGTCGTAGAAGGCCCTCTGGGTTCCGTTGCCGTGGTGGACGTCCCAATCGAGAACCAGAATTTTTCGCACGGACTCTGGGTAGTCTCGAAGAATAGTTTTTGCGGCGACGGCAACGTTGGAAAACATGCAGAATCCAGCGGCATTACCTGGCTCAGCGTGGTGACCTGGCGGGCGGACAATGGCAAGGGCATTTTTAACTTTACGCTCAACCACGGCTTTACAAACCTCAATGGCACCTCCACAGGAGAGCATGGCCGACATGTACGAGTCGTTGTTGAAATAAACTGAATCACCTTTTTCCGTCTCGTCTACGAGCTGGTCGCGGGTCATGGAAGTGGTGGATTTGATAAAGTCCAAGTGCTCCTTCGTATGAACTAGAAGCAGTTCGTCGTCGGACGCGTATCGGATGGGTATTTTGTACATGAGGTCGCCAACGTTGTCGAGACCTTCTAGTTTGGGGTCAATAATAATACCAGATTCTGCTAATGCCTTATAGACACGGTAGATGCGGCGGGGATCTTCTGGGTGCGGGTCAACGTAGTCAAAGGCGCTGGTGACAATTTTTGCATGGTACCGCATACGAACATCATAACAAAATCCAGTTTTCAGTGGCGTATAGAGCAGCTGTGGAGTTATTGTAGAAACAATGTTGCCGTTGGAGACGGGAAGAGTGGTAGGCGTAGGCGAGGTGGTTTCGCGTTTTCGCTTGAGATCGGAAAAATTTTCGGGGTCTGGTAAGGATGATTTGGAATCAGCTGTGACTGGAGGTTGTGTAATTGTGGAGGATTCTGCTGGCGTGTCTTTTGGTGAGGTAGTTAGTGATGAAATCATGGAGACATCCTGGTTAGGATTCGCGTCGCTTTGAGTTTGAGATGAAGTTTGAGGAATCACTCCAGTTGGTGGTTCTGCGGCAGACTCAGCAGTAGATTCAAGGCCATTTGCAGGCAGATCAATGTCCATTGGATCAGACATGAGAGATGTGAAAGAGACAAGGAGCTGAGGGTGGTGTAGGTTGAAAAATGTCAGAGAGAAGGAGGTTTGGAGCGATGCTAGATGTGGTAATGTATGAGGCTGGTGTGTTATGTAAGTCAACTGTACACACTTAGTAATACTGACTACTGGCCGAATTCAGTATTCTTCCGCAAAGATCAAGAGTGAAAAATGCTTGCCGATCTCTCTTGGTCGAATATCTATTCTACCCATAAAATCTGTTGACGAGACGCCACTCAATTTTTAACTTTTCTCAAAGAAAAAAAATCATTTCTGCACCGCAGCTCATGATGTTATCTGAGGGTGAGATCTTGACCAAGCTTTGCTGAATCTTCGGACGCTCACAAGTCCACGATTCTAACCTGAAAGTTACTTGGCTTGACAATTATCTGGGTGCTCTGATAAACAGAATAGTTTTGTGGTCCTGCCAAGATTATATGGCGTCATGACGGTAGAATGTACGGTTTTGCAATCTCCATCTCATGGGAGACCAAAAGGCCGATCCGCCAGTGAGTAGTGAGTCAATACACTATCCACCACCATTTTACACGGGAAGCAGCCTAGATTGAGAAGAATTGAATAGCTTGGTGAAAAAATAAAATGCCTATAAATAGGAGCGCGTTGGAAAGGATGTGAGAAGATCTAGCTTACAGAAAAGAGCGTCTTTGCAACATTCCATGTTGATCGAAGCCCAAAACTCAATGAATCTAGAGAAGCTAACTCCTAAAGACATGATATTCTTGTCCTTCATCATAAGGATAATGCATTTTATTAGTAGTTTTTCCCGCCGTATTCGTTTGCAATTAAATGAAGACTGTTCATACCAGGGAACAATTGTTATCCAAGTGTTTTAATGGTTTTTTCAAATTCAAGTAATTGTGATTTAGTTCCATTTAATATAGTCGTTAGGCTTTATTAACCAGATTAAATATACTTGCACTGTTTTTGACATCAAGCTTTGTTTGCAAAACTATACGTCCTTCTTGGATGGCGGGAAAACCTGCCTGTCAAGCAAAGATCTGAAAATTCCACATTTTAGAAAGGCCCTTGCTCAACCCTGAGCTCTGAATTAACAGTTCTTTATAATTATCCTTAAAACCCATAGTTTTAAAACCAACATAAGCACTGGTAAATCCTGAAGTTTCTTCACTAATTGCTTCTATCAGTTGAGATATTACTGAGAACTTGCAGTGTCCATTGAAAGGTATTGAGAACGTTTGCAGCTTTGTAGAGTTTTCCTGAATGGGATTCTGGTATAGCTAGGAGAGCTACTCTAATTAAGATAGCTAGTCAAATATGGCGAAAAGAACTTGAGATGGTACATTAGTAAAGAGCGATTTAAATTAAAAAGGGTCTAGCATAGGAATGCTCTGAGTTTTAAACCAAGTGTTGGCAGTTCCCAGAGCTAGAATAATATAATTTGGCATACGATTGTGATTTCTGATAAGCCAGCCAGCCTACTTGTAAAGTTTCTCAATTGTGGCAGGTAGAAGACCGAATGATTGAATCGTGAATAAAATGCTCAAGTTGTGTCGCTGATTCAGGGCCAACTGTATTTTGTGTTGAGACAAAATAATGGTAAAATAAAAGGCAAGTTCTGTAAGCGAGTAAAATGTAGCTGAAGTTGACATAGGGTATTGCAGTTTTCAATTAATTTCAATTGTCAACTACTAAAGGCCGACGGTACCAAATGAATATTCAGCTTCAAAACTCAGTTTTTTTCAGTTGAAAAAGGGTTTCAATAGCCAGATAAGGATAAATGAATGATACCCAAATTTAATACCATTTGATCCCGGCTTTTGACAAGCCAGCAGTTCGAGAATTTTCAAGTTTGCTCATTTTCCAATTGGTTTTAACAAAAACTTTGCCATTAAATACTAGTAGAGGTATAATCAATTTAACTTCCTATACAGTAAACATCAAAGAAGAAATATTCTATGTATTGGTCTGATACAGACGACAGCAGTAAGTAACTCAATGTTACGGCTTTATTTTTCTCAGGCAGGCAATGGCGTTAGATTTCTCATGGATTTGATTCAAGCACAGAGGAAATTTGCCATTGGATGACCATCCAGCTTCTCCAGATAGAGGATCTCATTTGTTGTTGAGTTACAAACTAATAATGAGTATAACCAAAATCGAATTGAAAAATTTCTTAATAATTACTCTACAGATTTCCAAAATCACCTTCTTTCTAGAGCTGACCAAGTATATGCCAACAAAAAAAAATGCAATAAAGTGCCAATCTTGCATTCTTGCATGGATTTTGCAATGAGGATTGTAGAACGAGAGTATTCAACGAGTGAAAATTGTTCAAATATTGGATAAAAGGCAGTAGATATCAGTTTCTTGTCAGTCTCTAAATGAAAATTCTCATTTTTTTCTGCATACTTAACAAATCCATTGTGTTTCTCACAATATGATCAAAAATTCCGGTTCAATGAAGCAGTCCACGATCTTGGTAATGGATAGGTTTCAAGTTCACGGCATGAAATGGAAGCCGTTTTCACCAGCTTATGGCTACTATGGATTTCTGTTTCAATATATCATCAGATTATGTAATAGAAGCTTGTCACTTATGTAATAACAATTTGACATTGAATCACTTCATGATGAACAGTCTTGCTTCTAAGAAAAAAATTCTGGGAGTGTGGCCGAGTGGTCTAAGGCGCTAGCTTCAGGTGCTAGTCTCGAAAGAGGCGTGGGTTCGAACCCCACCGCTCTCATCTCTTTTTTCTTTTTTGCATATCACGTTGAGATGTTTAACAGAAAGAGAATTATGTTTATTACTTTAATTCTAGGATTTTTTTTTTTTTTTTTTTTTTTTTAAAGAAAAAAGCAGTTTTAGGTTGAGTTGACTTTGGCTACTGGTCTCTGTTACCAAGACTAGACTGATCGAAAGAATGCTTGATGATTGAAATGAAATGATGTTATACATGAGGATACCAATTTGAGACCTTAAATGGGAGTACTTAATTAGTGATCGTGAGCGAGGCTACTCATGCGAGGATCTTCATTCAAGCATATCAAAGCGAGTTCAATTTTTTTTTACATCTGAACCTTTGAGAGTTTTGTAAAATCTACAAATCTTCTGACTGATCATCATTTTCAGATAACGAAGGATAACTCGGTTTATAGAGAATCAACTATAGTGCAAACCTATTTTCTGAGTCAACTTATAATTGACAACAAGATTATCATTCAATTCCAGGTATACAAGTGGGCTGCTGGATTCAAATTTTTTTTATTGACACGATATTGCACAAGAAACATAGAAAATAGTAAATCTGTTTTTTTTTTTTCAAATCATTTTTGCTCGTGCTCTCAGTGCAATCTTGGTAAATAAAGATCTGTTACCTGGCCAAGTTTTTGTTTGCAAATGCGCCCATGCCTCAGCACCAAACATTGAACATTAGATTAAAAACAATATATATAAGAGATATCTTTGTGTAATTTGTAAATTTTAAAAAGGTAATGCAATCTATTGCTGGTTGGGCTTGCTTATGATATATTTGTAGATATCATAGCGCTAAATAGAATCTTTTTGTTTCTTGATTTTTTTTTTTTTATTTTTTTTTTTTATTTACAAGAAAACCACTTTTGAATTTTTAGTTAATGCCTATATTTAAATCGGACTTATCTATAATCTCAATTATGGAACAGCAGGGCATGGCTTTGCATGGTTGGTCTATGGTATTGGTAGAGTTCTCGAATAAAAGTGTAGCTCAGGAACCTAAGCATCTGGAAAGTGAACAGTCCTAAGTGAGCCAAGAGTTCTGACTCAAGGGCCCGTTCTTACGCACTATTAAGATTTTATTTAAAAAAAAATAGGCTCTATGGGAGAGTCATCTGAGAAATGTTGGATCAAGGATTTGAATAATTGGTCATGTCCATAGTCCATGATAGATTGGTTACTGAAGTATCAAAACGTCGACTGTAATATTGAGGTAGTATTATATTATCTATTCAATACGTAGGTTTCTGCACTCACATTTTAATCTTTCTATGGAATTTTCATTCTCAAAAGATTTCTTTTTTTCATTCATTTTTTGTAATTTTTTTTGGATGGCCCTGGCAGCTCAAGAATCATTTGCAATCTGTATATACCCCCTTTGAAACCCTTTCAGTTCCTGGTTCTAAATATCAAGTAAATTCTCTTTCCCGCTTTGTTTTATAAATGAGTTATAGCCGGTAACAATCTCTCAAATAAGTTAAAAAGGGTTTTCTTTGACATTTATTGTATGGAACATCAATCAATCCATCTTATAAAAATATCTCCATATTTTCAGCACCGTTTTTTATAGTACTTTCTCTTTCATATTTTCTCAACTATAAATCTTTAAGACTTTATTTGAATTGAGTTATACATTCCAACTTTGTAAGGCCTGTAGTTTTCTTTAAAAGTTTTGATTCTTATTGAAGCGTTTTTTTTCTTTCTTAATATAGATTGAATCTATCAGGACCAGCCTCAGCCCCGTCCCTACTTTTGACGATCGTCATGGTTTCCAAATCTTGCATGCGATTTTTATGATTCTTTTTTAGTACATGTAGATGTCTTGAAATAATATTAGTTGGGATTTGGTGTTGACTGGGTAAGACGTCTGATGATGTTTGATAAGCCCATACTGATGGACATTTGATGAAAATATATCAAAAAAAAAAAAAAAGCAAACAGTGGTGATATTTTTTGTGATACATTAGTACTATAAGCTGATCAAGAAAGTTTAGACGAGACTTGATCTCTCTAGCAATACTTGTGAACAGCAGATTACAACAAGTTGATCTGTTCCGTGTGACTTTGTCTGTTATGTCACGTAAACAACCGTTATAATCCTTAGAGCAATAGATTTAGACCATGGTGCAAAGCTCTTACCATTCTAGTGTCAGACTGAGGTTGTTCAGTATCCTCACTGCCAGAAGGAAAAGAAAGAGTTGGAGCTATAGTTGCAATGGTTCTGCAACACCCGTTCTTTGTTATCAGCAGTCTGGTTTGACCACCAACCTTGATATCGTTATCATGTCCACCCTGAGTGTTTAGGAACCTATGACGTTTTCGCCTTGCTTTACAGAACGGAGATAAACTTGAGGAGCATAGTAGAGTACAATTTTTACAGCCTCCATCCTTTTTTTCTCTCCTTTTTTTTTGATACCTTCGACTCCGTGTTCATTTTCTATAAATTTGATATTGTAATATAATTAATATGATGACGATTATTTATAACTTGGCTTTCTTTAAAAATTAACTCAAGACAGTGAATCTAATCTCCATTAATTAAAGCCTTTTTTTTTTTCTTCAATATTTTATCAATATTCTGCTGCTAAAAGGACGGTGAATGGAGTAAAGTTCATGGTAGTAGAATTGACGTCTGTATACAAGGTGGAATTTTGTGTGAGATTACAAAAGACGTTAGTCTTACCTAAGCCATAAATTAACTTATATGTAATCTATGACTAATGAATGGCATGTGTGATATTATCCGATCCGCGTTTTTTCTGATTATCCAAGCTTTTAGTCAGCTGAACAATGCCATACGAAACCTTAAATCAGGGACCACCAACCAATCACAGTGTGTTTACCAACCAGCGCAAAATCAAATTTATAAGAATATTTGTCACAGTGATTCAAAGGGTGATGATTCATTGACCAGTACATTTATTCTTTTAAAAAAGTGCATTTCAATGGAATTCTGCATATTCTCATTTTTATAACAATAACACAAATAACAATAGCAATGTCAAATAAGCTATGATTTAAACAAGCTGCCGTGCACCAAAGATATCATCACGTTCAATATATGACCATGGATGATAATATTGAAGGGGTTTATCTTGACTGTCATGTTCTTCAATACTATTGCTACTACTACTACTACTACTACTACTACTACTACTACTATATCAGTATACGTGATCTGACATCACATCTTTCCTCTTGAGTCATGGTTTAACGAGTACTACGTGGTTGGTATATATACATATTCAAATTCATGTATACACGCTTGCCCGGGTCATTTCGTATTCATGTAAAATACGCGGAGAGAACACAATATTAAAATGTTGGAAAACGCGAGCAACATTGCTTTTGTGGCTGTGTAATACATGACTAAGCGTACGTAACAAACTGCCCGGGAAATTTTTCACGCATACCAAAGATGACAATATCACTATTGAAAACCTGTATAACATCACTAATCCCTTTAAGGCGGAATCAACGGAAACTTTTTATATTCCGGTGAGCCTTTGACGCACAAACCTCGTATAAATAATTCATTCAAAGACGTATTTTTTTTTTTTTTTTTTTTTTTTTTTTTTAAATTTTTTTCTTCTATCAATTCCTAAATTCTTCTACTCGCTCGTTTCATTTGATCTATAGTCGGTAGAACCACTCTCTACTAATCCTTTGATTGCCTTTCCAGCAAACAGACAAACGAATCCATCCTTCCCTCAGTCCAACAACACCAATCATCCTTCATCACCCACAACAATCACTTCGTAACCCCATATATTCCACAATGGCTGCTGAAAAAGCCGCCTTGGACCAACCAGAGCAGCTCTACCAAAGCTCAGAGTCCTCTGTCGACGAGGTCCATGAACTGGCCCGTCAGTACACAAACCTCTCTAGAAAGCTCACAAACTCTTCTCTTGGCCCCATCGCCTCCCACATCAACCCGTTTGCCGCCCCTGAAGACCCCAGACTAGATCCCTACAGCGAAAAGTTTAGCCCCAGAGCATGGGCCAAACACGTCGTCAACCTCCACCACAAATCTGAAAATGGTTACATCAATAGAACCGCAGGTGTTTCCTTCAAGAACTTAGGTGCTTTTGGCTATGGTACTGGGTCCGACTATCAAAAAACCGTCATCAACGTTCTTTCCAGTGCCGTCAGCAGTATCGCCAATATTGGCAAGAAGGGCACCAAGATTCAAATTCTTAGAAACTTTAATGGTGTCGTCAAGCAAGGCGAGACCTGTGTCGTCCTTGGTCGTCCCGGAAGGTATGTTCATGTCCTCGTTCCGCAAAGATTAAGTCCTTTGTGAACCAATTTTTTTTTTTTTTTTTTTTTTTTTTTTTTTCCTGTTCAACATTTAAAGCTAACTCTGCTTATAGTGGATGCACAACCTTTTTAAAGTCCGTCGCTTGTGACACGCACGGCTTCTTCATTGACGAGTCTACCAACATCAACTACCAGGGAATCTCGCGTGAGAAAATTATCAAAAATTTCCGGGGTGAGGTTGTTTACAACGCTGAAACGGAAGTCCACTTCCCTCACTTGACGGTCGGCGAGACCCTTAGGTTTGCTGCTTTGGCTAGAACCCCCTCTAACCGTTTGCCTGGTATCACCCGTGAGCAGCACGCCGAGCACGCCAGAGATGTTCTCATGTCCTCCTTTGGTCTCCTCCACACTATGAACACCAAGGTCGGTGACGACTACATTCGTGGTGTTTCCGGTGGTGAACGCAAGCGTGTCTCCATTGTTGAGGTTTGTCTTGCTGGCTCTCCTCTTCAGTGCTGGGATAACTCCACCAGAGGTCTCGACTCCGCCACTGCTTTGGAGTTTATCAAGAACCTCAAGATTTCCTCTGAAATCTCTGACGCCTCCGTCTTTGTCTCTCTGTATCAGGCTTCCCAGGATGCCTACGACCTCTTTGACAAGGTCACCGTTCTGTACGAGGGTAGACAGATCTTCTTTGGTTCTACCAAGGCCGCTAAGCCCTTCTTCGAGAACATGGGTTACCAGTGCCCTGATCGCCAAACCACTGGCGATTTCCTTACTTCCTTGACCTCCCCCAAGGAGCGTATCGCCAAGCCTGGCATGGAGAACAAGGTTCCCCGTACTCCTGACGACTTTGCCGCCTACTGGCAAGCCTCCCCCGAGTACAAGGAGCTTCTGGAGGAAATCGACCAGTTTAACATCGATTTCCCCATTGATGGTCCTCAGCTCCAGAAGTTCAAGGACTCTTTGGCTGCTTCCCGTGCCAAGCACACTTCCGAGTCCTCGCCTTTCATCATCTCCTTCCCCATGCAGGTTCGCATCTGTATGACCCGTGGTTGGCAGCGTCTGAAGGGTGACTACACTATGGCTTTCTCCACTGTCTTTGGTAACACTGTCATGGCGTTCATCATCTCTTCTGTGTTTTACAACATGCAGCCTACTACTGCTTCGTTCTACTCTCGTGGTTCCACTCTTTTCTTCTCGATTCTGTTCAATGCCATGTCCTCTGCTTTGGAAATTCTCACTTTGTACGCCCAGCGTCCCATTGTTGAGAAGCACAACCGTTATGCCTTCTACCGCCCCTCTGCTGAAGCCGTGTCGTCTTTCATTGTCGACATGCCTGTGAAGCTGGTTACCTCCATTGCTTTCAACTTGGTTCTGTATTTCATGACCAACCTGCGTCGTGAAGCTGGTCCCTTCTTTATCTTCTTCTTGTTTTCTTTCAGCTGTACCTTGGTCATGTCCATGCTTTTCAGAACCGTTGCCTCTGTCACCCGGTCCATTTCTGAAGCCCTGACCCCCGCGTCTTTGCTGATTCTGGCTCTGGTCACGACTACCGGATTTGCCATTCCCGTTGTTGACATGCACCCTTGGTTCCGATGGATCAACTACATTAACCCAATTGCCTACGCTTTCGAGTCCTTGATGATCAACGAGTACCGCAACAGACAGTTTGCATGCTCGGCTTTTGTTCCCTCGGGCTCTGGTTACGAGAATGTCACTGGACTTGAGAGAATCTGCACTGTCGTTGGTTCCCGCGCCGGTCTCAGCGTGGTCCAGGGTACCGACTATATTGTGGACTCTTTCAAGTACATGCCCAGTCATATATGGAGAAACTTGGGTATCATCATTGCCTTTTTCCTGTTCTTCACTGTTACCTACATGTACACTGCCGAGACCATCAAGGCTCAGCAGTCCAAGGGTGAAATTCTGATTTTCCAGAAGGGCCACAGATCTTTGCTACAGAGACATGATGAGGAGCACCACGGAGACCACCTCCACGGTGACAACTCTTCTTCAGATGGTGCCATCAAGCTCCAGAAGCAAGAAGGTATTTTTCAGTGGAAGGACGTTTGCTACGATATTAAGATCAAGAACGAGCCCCGTCGTCTCCTTGACAATGTCGATGGTTGGGTAAAGCCTGGTACCTTGACTGCCCTTATGGGTGCGTCTGGTGCCGGTAAAACCACTCTTCTTGATGTGCTGGCTGATCGTGTCACCATGGGTGTTGTCAGCGGTGACATGTTTGTCAACGGTGACCAGCGTGATCTTTCCTTCCAGCGCAAAACCGGTTACGTCCAGCAACAGGACGTTCATTTGTCTACTTCCACAGTCCGTGAGGCTCTCGAGTTTTCTGCTCTGCTCCGTCAGCCTGAACATATTTCTCGCGAGGAGAAGCTTGCTTACGTTGACGAGGTTGTCAAGATTCTGGAAATGGAGGCGTACGTAGATGCCGTCGTCGGTGTTCCTGGTGAAGGTCTTAACGTCGAGCAGCGTAAGCGTCTTACCATTGGTGTCGAGCTGGCTGCTCGTCCCGAGTTGCTTCTGTTTTTGGATGAGCCTACCTCTGGTCTGGATTCGCAAACTGCCTGGTCTATTTGCTCTCTGTTGCGTCGTCTGGCTGAGAACGGACAGGCTATTTTGTGTACTATTCACCAGCCTTCTGCCATTCTGTTTCAGGAGTTTGACCGTTTGCTTTTCTTGCAAAAGGGTGGTCGCACTGCATACTTTGGCGACATTGGCAAGAACGCGACTACTTTGATCGACTACTTTGAGAGAAACGGAGCTGAGCCCTGTCCTCCCAATGCGAATCCCGCTGAGTGGATGCTGCACGTCATTGGTGCTGCTCCCGGCTCGCACACTGAGATTGACTGGTTCCAGACCTGGAGAGACTCGCCCGAGTGTGCTGCTCTCCACGCTGAACTTGATTCCATGGCTCTTGAACTCCGTGGAACTACTAAGAATGATCCCACTCTTAGCAAGTCTTTTGCTGCTCCTTTGAAAACTCAGTTCCGAATTGTGTCGCGACGTATTTTCCAGCAGTACTGGCGTACTCCCGCTTACATATGGTCCAAAATTATCCTGTGTGTTGTGTCTCCTATTTTCGTTGGTTTCACTTTCTACAAGGCCGAGAACAATATCCAGGGTCTCCAGAACCAGATGTTTGCCATTTTCATGTTGCTTCTTGTGTTTGGTCCTCTTGCTCAGCAGATTATGCCTCACTTTGTCACCCAGCGTTCCTTGTACGAAATCCGTGAACGTCCCTCCAAGACGTACTCTTGGGCCGCGTTCATGCTGTCTAACCTGGTGGTCGAGCTGCCTTGGCAGACTGCCATGTCTGTGATTTCGTTTTTCTCTGTGTACTACCCCGTTGGCTTCTACCGCAATGCTATTGCCAACAACAACACCCACGGGCAGGGTGCCAACTTCTTTATGATTGTTTGGGCATTCTACATGTTTGCCTCTACCCTATCGCATGCCATTATTGCTGCGATTGAGGACCCCGATACTGGTGGTAACATTGCCAACTTGCTGTTTTCCATTTCCCTAACTTTCTGCGGTGTCATGGCTACCCCCGAGAGCATGCCTGGCTTCTGGATCTGGATGTACCGCGTGTCGCCCTTGACATACATTGTGCAAGGCCTCATGGCGACTGGTATTACTGGCGCTGACGTGACGTGTTCCGCCCGTGAGATCCTGCACCTGCAGCCTCCCTCAGGCATGAACTGTGGTGCTTACCTCAACCCCTTTGCCAAGGCCGCTGGTGGTGTGGTGCTAAACCCGTCTGCTTTGGCGAACTGCGAGTATTGCGCCATGACTTCAGCTATTCCTTTCTTGCACAGCGTGCACTCCAGGCTGGACGAGGCGTGGCGCAACTTTGGAATCGTGTTTGTGTACATTGCGGTCAACATGGGTGCGGCCTTGTTCTTCTACTGGCTGGGCAGAGTGCCCAAGGGCGCCAGTAAGAAGAAGAAGGATTAACTTTGTTGAAGCACCTTGCACTTGTACAACACACCGAAAAAAAAAAATTAATTGAAAAAAAAAAAAAAAAAAAAAAAAAAAAAAAAAAAAAAAAAAAAAAAAAAAAAAAAAAAAAAAAAAAAAAAGCCAAGAGAAAGAAACTGTGCCCTTGTGTTTTCATTTTTCTTTTTGTTGCAGAATATTATCATCATTATTATTGCAAGTTGAGTTTTTTTTTTTGTAATTCATAATCATAGAGACATCCAAATATCATTTATTTTCATTTAATAGAAACAAGCATAGTAATCCATATCAATTCAAGAGTAGAGGATGTTTAAATTCAGCGATATACCGCAGATCTTGATTTCATTTGCTGAAATCTGGTATGCCATTAAAGATAATATTAGACCTAGGGTAAAAATGCTAGCCAATTATTATGATGGTTAGAAGATACAAGTTCAGGATTGGGATTTGTCTTTGCATAGTGAGCTCCCTCATGTCTTTAATTTGCCCTATATAACACTATTTCTTCGTAAGGAGGATTACTTCCTTGACTTCTTCTTCGTCCGCCTCTCCTCATCATCATCCTCGCTCAGATCACTGCCCTCCGCACTATCATCTGACTCATGGTTCGAATCAAACTCCTCCGGCACGTCGCTCTCCGAGTCTGCATGGAAGTCCTCATCCGGGCTCTCTTCGTCGTCGTCCTCACCGTCCGACCGCCGCGGCACCATGTCCATGTCACCGTCCGAGTCGGAGTCACCGCCAAGCACGGCTTGCACGAGCATCTGCTGCTCGGCAACGTCGTTCTCGAGCTTGATGCCCTTGCTCTTGATGTACGTCTCCAGGTTGCTTTGCTCCTCGCGGTCAATGTTGGAGAACTGGTGCTCTCCACCATTGTTGTGGAGTGTGATTGACATGTCAAACGTGCGGGAAGAAGTTGACACCTGGGTGCCGCCCACGCGCGAAAATGTAATGACTTTGATTTCGGAAAGGGGGATGTAGACGGTGGGCTTGGGGATAAACATGAAACACGTCTCAAGTGGGTAGATGTAGCCCTCGCTGGCCTTGAGCGAGCAGGTGACGCCAGCCTGAACGTGCACGCTGTTGAAAGAACCAGGCACAATCATCTTGCGGCCCGTGAGCCCGCGGAACAGATTGCCCACAACCTCGTGCGTGGCCTCGTCGTACTTCTTCTTGAGCTTGCCGGCGTATTTCTCCTCAAACTCGGCGTCCTCCACGTTGAGCTCGACCTCGAGCTCGTCTTCGCGCAAGAACTGGATGACGAGGAACGGGTACCGCGTCTGGCCCTGCCGCAGCGGAGGATCCAGCTGGATGATAAGAATGTTGTGGATCTCGTCAGGCTTGGGTAGCAGGAAAAGCTGCTGGATGTTCTCGTAGGCAATCTTGTAGTCATAGGTCTTGCCGCGCAGTCGGAAGGAGGTTGGGTACATGTCAATGTCGTAGCGGCCACGGGGCGTGAGAAAGAGAATGTCAGATAGCGATACAATGGCCTCGCCTGCCACGTCGCCGATCTCAGCGCGCTCCTTGAAGGACTCGTAGAATGCCTGCGCTGCAGTCTGGTCCGTCTGGTCCTCCTCCTCGTTCTCCTCGCCGTCCGACTTCGCGCCGTCCTCCTTCTCCACCACGCCTGGCACATAAAACCTGACCTCAACCAGCTCATCACCAGCCCTCGTCTGGTCCTTCGGCTGCTGCAGATTAAACTCGACCGCGACCTCCGACTTGCCGACCAAGTTCGAGTTGCTCACATCCGCATACGCCAACTCAAACGCCGGTTTCCCCGCCACGTTGAACGCCATCTCCGCTCTCCCAAAGTCCGCCTTCCCCCAGTTCCACCCCCTTAGTGAGTGCTCTTTCGGCTCCAGCGTCACCGCAAAGTTATTCCGGAATCCTGTCTTGAGCGCGTTGAACTCCTCCACGTCGAACCCGTCCAGCTGCAGCGCCCCTTTCGTTTTCGTAACGACCCGCACCTCGTACCCGCGCGCCGCGCGGCTCCAAAAGGCCGACTGAACCTCTTCGCTCTCAAGCAAGAAAGGCTCGGCTGCTTTGCCGGCCGCCTGGCTGCTGCCGCCCCGCGCTTTGGCTTGCTCTTGGGCTTTCCAGCCAAGCCCCGAAGGTGCCATGCGCACGCGTCCGGGGACGCGAGATTGATTGAGGTAGATGTTGTCGAATTGCGTTGTCATGTTTATACAGGGCTTTTGTATATAGCTTACAATGCAAGTCTGAAGAAAAGACGCGATCTTTTAAATTTCAAACAAGGGTGGTTTGGCACACGTTCGCCCAGATCGGCCCTTGCCCTGAATTTTTACCCTGACTATAAAAAGCTACTGCAGTTAGACATGGCAGTCTCTACGGTGGAAGAAAAGAGAAGTGACGACAAATAAATATGCTTTGGAGTATAGATAAATGCCAAGAGAAGCCGGCTAGAAAACTAGCTAGACTAGTGGCAAAGAGATGAATAAAATATGACCAAGACGGGGAGGAGGAGGGATATGTAACCAAGGAGCGCGCACCAGTTTGCTTAGAACTGCAGAGCCTGGCCCTTCTGTTTCTTATCACCACCCAGCTCAAAGTGCTTACATCTCTTCAAGGGCAGCTGAGCCTTAGTCTTGCAGACAGTGCACTCGAGACGCAGGACCACCTTCTTTGTGGTCTTGGCCTTCTTGTGGAAAATCTGCTTGGTCTGACCACCGTAACCGCTCTGCTTGCGGTCGTAACGGCGCTTTCCCTGGGCGTAGAGCGAGGCCTTGCCGGCCTTGTACTGGGACACCTTGTGCTGCGTGTGCTTGCGGCACTCCTTGCCCTTGCAGTAGGTCTTTCTGGTCTTGGGAATGTTAACTGTGAGATGGTGTTAGTGGCTTGTTCGGGGTGTTTGAAATCATATAACAGCGGCAGCAGTTCAGAATATGTTTAAAGAGATGTAAACTTACCCATTTTGAGAGCGTGTGGGTGGTTTGTTGTGGTGCTGGACCGGTGGTGATTATGAAGGGAAAGAAAAAAGCAGCAAAAAGTGAAATTCACCTCACTGTGTATATGATTTACCACATACTTTGACTGGTCTCATAGTAATTTTTCGTCTACTGCCAAAATCACTTTTAATGGTTAAACTCTATGGATTCAATTTGTTAGTGCTGAAATGTTTTATCATAAGTACATTGGAGTATAAGCAGTGTGACTGTTAATGCCAATTTAGGACACAAACAAATGCGGTAGCAAATGTCTGACAAATAATTAGGTAAGTATTTTAAGTTTATGTAATGCACAGAAGGTTTATAATGACAAGAGTGCGGTTGGGCGGTTGTTGAGTTCGATCCAGCGCTGATCTCAGTGAACAAGATCTTGAGTGGCGTTCATCAAACATCTACAACTACTGAGACTTGTGCTTTTTTTCCAGTTGGTTTTGAAGGCATCAGAAGACATTTGACTTGAATCACATTCCAATTCTGGTCTTGAACTTGATCTTGATACAAAGGCAACAGTCGGCAGACAATTCTACAATGGCGGTACTCTCAAGTACTCTTGGATACCCTCAATCTCAAATTTAACGGAGCAACAACTGCAATCTCTGCGTTTTAACAAGCTCAATGATAGAAGGAGCCTGGGAAATGGTCTTTGCCATCGCCCACAATCTAACGGGCTGGACCCGAAAGTATCGTGATTGAATCACCATATTTCTGAGATCTTAAATTCTAAATTTGCAACATGGCATGAAAGCCGATATTTCTCATTTGACTTTGATCAAGCCTAGTCTGGCTGAAACCCTTCAACCGTTTGCCTCCAATCTATCGTTTCACTCACCGCACTCACCCGCGTCCAACGCACTCACCCGAGCTCGCCGTACTTGCTACAACCGTCCATCCAACCTTCTTGATTAGACGGACTTTCTCCGCAGCAAATCTTTTGACCTCAATTCTGGTTTTGTCACTGCCTTCTATACTGCCCTGGCTCTTCGCTAATCAGCGGGTTTCTCGCAGGGTCACGTGCTTGGATTTCAACTATCACACGTTCGAGAAAATCTTCCCATCACCACCATCATCCTCTCAAGGCACCTTCACCAACTGTCAGCAGCGCTCACCTTCTGCCTCTGCTTGTACATATATTTTTACATTTGGTGATACTTCTGGTTTTCAAGCCATATTTTCTTCTGTAGTGCTCCTGGCGTTGTTGGCCCGTCCAGTGTCTCCTTTGAACTCTGGACCTTGACAAGTTTCAACTTTATATGCTCTACCTGGATTTGAAAACACTCTAAGATATATGGAGGCCCAAAAACGTGCTGCTGCTACAGCTACACCCCAGGATGAGCCTGTCTCAAAAAAACACGCGGGCGATGCGGCCGTCGCGGCCAGAAAGGACGATGTCCAAGACCACAGGCTAACACGGTCGAGGTTAAACAAGTTCAAGAAGGACGCCATCTACCGGACTATGCAGTCTTACCAGCAAGAAAAAGAACTTTTGGCCTCGCAGGTCACGGACTCCCGCAAAAAGCTGCACACTCTGGAGCGGATCTTTGCTCTGCAAGAATCCTGGTGGGACAACTTTGCAGATCAGCTTGCTGTGCTGATTTCAAGTAATAGCGTTCCAGCTTGCCCGCATGTCTCGGCTAACAACTTCCTGCTTCAGATTGCACATTCAAGCAACGACACTGACCAATCCCTACACACCGCCTATAATGAAAAGAACGAGAAGTTGAAAGTCACGATTGCCCATGCTTTCAAACTCAGCAATAGTGGATCGGAAGACTCTGTACAGGAACGTCTTTCAAGTACTTTACACGACTTACACCGGTTCCAAGCTGATAACTCTATGCTCAAGGTTAAACACGACCGGCTGGAACAACAACTAGATGATCTCACCAAAAAGTTCCTTGCTGCAGAAAAGAAGATTGAACGGTTAAAATCACCTTCACTAAAAGTCTTGTTTGGCAACACCCCGATAGAGCAACCCGTGCCAGACCAAGTCAAGCCAGAGACGCCGGCAAATGGGACGCCGCAAGAAAATGGCACTAAAGACGAGGCTGAAAATGAAAGCATTTCAAATGAAGAACTGCAGAAACTTAAGTCTCTGCTAGACCAGTCGGAAGCCGTGGTCGCCAAGCAACAAACTCAACTAAGTGAGCAAGAAACACGGATTGAAAAGCTCAACGACTCGATCCGCTCACTGTCTAATCGACTGGCTAGTCTGTCTGACGCCGAAGTCATTCAGTCGGCGCCATATCGATCTCTTCGACGACGAAACGACGAACTGCTCCATCAAATAGATAAACTCGACGCTCTGAGCTCGCGGTACCAGCGAGAAAAGTTGGTCCTGATCGACGAGCGCACCGATTTCCAGCAGGGTGTTAAAGCCGACGCCGACGCCCAGATCAACGAAATGCAAGCCAAACTCACCAAAACCGAAACCGACTTGACACGAATTCGAGCGGCCCGCGACGATTTGATTTCAGCGCTCAATGTAAAGAAAGTGGCGGAGGCCGAGCGGCACAAGGGCATGGACCAGATTAAAGAGCTGGCCAGCATACGCGAGTCGCGCATACAGACACTGGAAACAGAGATCAAGCGGCTGAAAGACGATCCGAGCTTGAAGATGAGCGAGGCCGATGCCGAGCTGATCGAGAAGGCGAGCGTAGAGGAGCTCAGGTCAATGGTGCAGAAACTGCAGCGCCAGAATACGAGCCTGGCGGACGAGCTGCCTGGTCTGGAGGCGGCGTTCACACAGGCGCATCAGAAAGCGACGGCGAAAGTCATGGACTTGGTCGAGCGTGAGGCGAGAAGCAACAAGCTGGCGGCAGAAAAGACAAAGGCTGATGAGAAATATTTTGCGGCGATGCGCGCCAAAGATGCGTTAAACGCTGAGTTCCAAAAAGCGAAGACGCAGCTCACGAAAAGCGCGGAGTGGGTGCAGCAGCTGAAAGACGCGGAAAAGAAACACATGCTCAAGATCAGTAGCCTCGAGACCAGGGTCGAAGAGTTTGGAGCGAAGCAGGTCAACTTTGAAAAGGAGAGGAGCGCGATGCAGATGAAGGTAGCCGACGCCGAACGCAAATTGGACTCTACGCGCGTGCTGGTGGACAAGCTGAACGAGGACGTGAAGGCGCGCGAGCGCAACGTGCGGGCTGAGATTGAAGGCAGGCGGGCGGTCGAGCTTGAGAATGAGAAATTGAAGAAACAGGTCGAGATCAAGAACCTGACGACGGTGGGCGGCGGTGCTGGGGCGTCGGGCAAGAATGGTAGTGCGTTGGATTTGGAGGGCCAGCTGGAAGAGCTGAGGGCGATTGCGATATGCTCTGTGTGTACGAAGAATTGGAAAGACACGGCGATTAAGGTGTGTGGCCATGTCATGTGCAATGATTGTGCGACTAGTCGCTTGACGTCGAGGCTGAGAAAGTGTCCGCTATGTAATAGACAGTTTTCGCAGAGCGACTTGTTGGCAGTTCATTTATAAAAGCTATAATACAGGCAAAAAAAAAAAAAAAAAAAGAAAAAAAAAAATCTAGGATGAAGAGATTGACGACAAGAAAAGTATATTAAAGTAGATGAAAATGCAGAATAAAATGGTATAAATTATCAAACACCCCAGATCTTGGTAGGCAGGGCGCTGCCCAGTTTCTCGCGCATCGTAGTGCGCCGGCTCCATTCCAAATCCAAGAATCCCGTGCACACCGTTCTGTATCGCTCCAGCTGCTGCGCTTGGCACGCGCTCGCCGTCCGCGTGCTGCACTCGTCCATCGCCGCCACCAGCGGCCACAGGCTGGCCATCAGCGTCTGCCGGTTCGAGCGTTCCACGGCCACCACCCTTGCCTGGTCCTGGGCCTGCAGCACCTCAACGGCCAACGGAATGGGTGGCACGCGCTGCGTGCTGGTGTACAGCTGCACAACGGTCTGTGCCAAGACCTCGAGGTCGGCGACGCGCTGCTGGCGGCGCATGGTGGCAGGGTGGCAGGAGGGGCTGCTGCGCATGAGGAAGGCGCATTCCTCGTTGATGAGCGAGTCGATCGTGACCGTGAGCGATCTAAGTTGGAGCTCGGCGGAGCTGAATTTGGAT
Source organism: Geotrichum carabidarum (assembly GCA_030556585.1). NCBI lineage: Eukaryota > Fungi > Ascomycota > Dipodascomycetes > Dipodascales > Dipodascaceae > Geotrichum > Geotrichum carabidarum. Next base: position 273,066 of record JAKTUH010000011.1, read on the forward strand.
AGAGAGCTGATGGAGGAGAGCTGTGAGTAGTCACCGGGGCTTCCGGTGTGGTAGTTGTGCTGGTGGCCTGGGATGGTGAGCGGCGGCACCAGGTTGGCTTGAGATGCGGTGATACTGCTGCTGGAGTTGGTGCTAGTGGTGCTGGTGGTGAGAGGTTCTTGTGGGACACGGCGGATCGAGGCGGCGCCGCCGCGCTGGTCGCTGACGCTGCTGGCACCGCTTGCAAACTGGGCTGCAGAAGACGACACAGCGGATTCAGACATGCTCTGCCACTCCTCAGACTGAATCGACTCCAGCTTCGCGTGCCTCGGCGACAGCTGCAGCTGCTGGGAACTTGCCAACTCCGCCAGCTCCTCCACGCTTGACGAGTTCTCTCTCTTAAAGTGACATTCCGAGTCGTCGCGCGTGTGGATGTAGTTGCCCAGGAATATGAGCGAGCTGTCCCGAAGGCTTGGGTACAAACTCTCCGCGCGGGCCATTGCAGCCCGGTCGTCGCCAGGCGATACCAAACCGGCAAGGTACGCAAAGTCGTTAGACAGCAGCAGAGAGTTGTCTGAGTTCGAGAAGGCCGGAAGCTCGGGCAGCAGCGGGAGCTGCTTGCTTGGGAAATGGAAAGAGTCGAGCTTGAGCGGCTTTTCTTGCGCTGCGGCTAGGGCTGCGGCGGCTGAGGGTTTGTCTATGAAGCTAGTCAGGTTTTTGAGGGACAGCTCAAGGTTGTCGAGGTCGTCTTGGTCGTACGTGGTTTCGTTGGTGCAGTCCGTGCCTGACTCGAGGTCAGTGTCGAGCGAGTACGGCGACGACGCTCTATTGCGCTCGTCTATGTCCTTGTACCACTCTGCGATCGACGAGCTGTCGTTTGCAGAGGACACCTGGTCTAGCCCGCTGCTGTTGCTGTTGCTGTTACTGTTGAAGTCGTCCAACGACGACGCTTGCGTTACCACACCGCTGGATATCTCGCCAATGTTCAGGCTCTCAACCGACTTGGGTTTTCTCGTGCAACCCACTGATGTAATCTCAGGCGGCTTACTGACGTGGATGCTGCCGACGCTGGACAAGCTATCACTCGACTGCGACTCGATGGTCTCAAGAACCGAGTAGGGCGTGCGCTCTTTGACAGGCGTAGACTGGTTTGTCGGATCTAGGTTGACCGAGCTTGCAGACACCGAATCCCAGAACCGTTCCGAGTCCTTGACAGCCGCCGAAGACGCGATGCTCGACGTGTCTGGGCTTGGCAAGTTCGGAAGCCTTGAGTGCTGCACTGGAATTGGGGACTGGGCAGACGTGAACGACTTTTTGCGGGTTACGATCAGCTGTTGCTGCTCAGGCGACAGCGTGTGCGGCGAGAGGTATGTCGGCACTGGCGTCTTTGGCTGCTGCTGCTGCTGCTGCTGCTGCTGCAGGGACGGTGATCTGGCATTGAGGGACCTGGTCCTCTGCACCGGCGGGGGTACGGGCGAGGTGACGGTAGACGACGGCAGTTTGCTCGGGTAGCTGAACCGCACGGTCTGTTCCTGAGGCCGCTCAGCCACGCTCTCAATCGGCAGCGAAATAGTGCTCATGGTCTTAGAGTTCTCTTCAGCTGGTTTGAGCTTGTCTCTGCTTGACATGAACGGGAACGAGCGGCGCTTTTTGGTGGATGCAGTACCTGCAGGCGACTTGGTCATGTTGTCCTGGCTGGGTCTCATTGCAAGCCGGCTCATTAGCGAAGAAGCAGACGACACCCGCTGGCGCAGAGAAGGATGGTGCTTGAGTTTGGGTGACTGAACTTGGGTCGGCGACGTGCGAGCAGCTTTGGCCGCATGCTTATGGGCCCTGGCAGCGACAGGCGGCTTCGGTGTAGTGGCGACGCTGATCAGGTAGTTGGCTACGTTTGTGTTGTTCTGGATAATCATTTCCGTCGCAAACGGGTTCGAGCTGTCAAAGTATAGACTGTAAACCTTTGAGATCTGGCGAGATAGCATTTCTGAAAACAGCTCTTTTCGCACAATCTCCTGGTGGTTGTATGCTAGCTTAGAAATGACTGTAATGGCTACGTGAGAGATGTTGCACACCTGAGCGCCAATGCAAGCAACCAACTCATGAGATTCCAGCACTGATTCAGGGATCTCCATATTAATGTACACCGCAATTGGACACTTGCGGGGCTCCATACTGTAGTCGCTTTGCTCGTACACTGAAGCAAATGTCGAGAGGTTTTCTTGCTTGTTGAGAAATAGGTGAAACGGCTGAGTTTTGTTCATGATCTTGGCTTTGGAAATGCAGTTGACGATCGTGTTGGCATTGACTTCTGGACGCACAAGTTTGAGGATCTTGAAATAAGTTGTCGCTTTGCTTCCGGTGTTAAGCCCGCCTCCTGTAACGTACATGGCTAGATCCATGGGGCCACCAAACTCAGCCATGTAGACATCCTCGAGAGGAGCCCAACCCACAACGTCTAGTTCAGGAAGGTTAGGAAGAGGGACTGAGTTGACCATGGAATGAGTTAGCATGTCAGCAATGGAAGGCTTGTGTATCCCCGATTCACTGGTCATGCTTAACGGTTCCGTCGGTCTGATAATGACAATTGAATCGGTAAAGATAAACACAATGCTGCAAGTATCATCTTCGCCATGCATGACGTCGATAGCATCAAAGATGGTGACTACGCGGCGATTTATCCAGCCGTATTCCAGTTCTTTAGGCCATCCCTTTGAAATCTCCACCAATAGTTTGCCCGTCGGTGTAAAGATGCGGTTATTGTATGGGGAAATGAAACTCTCACGACCAAAAGAGTCGATAGTACCAACTGCGGACTGGTAAAACTCCTTGACGTTTGATCGTTCATCCTCTCGCCACGTCGGGCTTTTGACGAGACGGTCCAAGACAAGCTTGATCTTAGTGAGGTGAAGGCTGCAGTGAATGATGGACTCAATGCTGTTGACGGTGAACCGGTTGGAGAATCCGGCGTGCCTTTGGATGGAGTCCATGCATCTGCGTAGATTAGAGGAGAAATTTCTGGTGGCCGCCTCGTGTCGCATGCAAGCTTTGTAGAAATATGGAATTGAGATGCCGCAAGCCTTAATCATTTCATAGCTGCCGTACGGAAGTGCAAGCACCAATGCTTCGTAAAAAATGTTGTTTACTCTTACAATCTCGTCGATAGTTGGAGGAAAGATCACGTTGAGCTGGCGCATGTCCATTCCTGGGATCTCGCCAGCCAAAACTTTGACCCTTAGCGGTATCAGGTAGTCTTGCAGTAGATTAAGAAGATTACTAGTGAAGTGGGATTGAATTGAATAGAGCTCTTGACAGACGTTGCGAACTACTTCATTATCAGAGCTGCGTTCAACTGGGGCATATGATGGGGGAGTGTAGAGCATTTCAGTGTGTTCGGGGCTGTACTCAGCTAGCGGATCAAACAGATGCTCGAGCTGGTGCCCAAACAGGTAGACTAGCGCGTTATTGAGGTCATTAGTTTCAGGTGAGTTTTTGTACACAATGTCAATGACTGTCGACTTGATGAACTTTGGTTTCAGAATTCCAGAATCCAGAACTATGTTGCCAATGTCAGCTGGGAATCTTGCGGAGGCTGGCAGCAAGGTAGAGGCGAGCGTGCCGGCTGTGGTTTCATCCCAGTCAAACAGGTGGTTTTCCGGTCGGCAGAAGGTGAGGTATGATTTGAGAGCTAGATGCATGGTTGAGAATGTGCGCAGACATGAAATGGCCAATGCTTTGCGAACCAAGCTAGACTTTTGATCTGGTGGAAGGTTGAGGCATGCAGAGTAGAAGCGGGACTTGGGGCTGATGGTCATGTTTGTGGCTTCAGACACTCCATGGCGGCCAATCAACACTGTAGAGAGACTTGTTGTATCAGGCTCCTTGTATACTATGGCAAGCAGTGGCCCTAATAGAGAGTCTGAGCCAGTGAAGTAGACAGCATCTTAACGGGGTTAGCAAAACTGGGGTCGTTGATTCGTTTCAGGAGACATACCTTTAATATGAGCTTTGCCGTATGACGAGTTGAATGCAGTGTTGGCATCGATTGTGATGACTTGGTCTGTAATATTGTACAAATCCATGCTGATGGCTGATGCTGAAGATTATGAGTGAAGATGAGAATTAAAAATTAAAAATTAAAGAGAGAAGGAAGTTGTATATATGAGAGAATGGCTAGGTGAACGAGCGGATCGGCAGTTGAATAGAATAAACGAGGGGTCTATTGCACTGTCTGGTTGTCAGTTGCCTGCAGGCAGCAGAAGCATTGGCTGATGACGATCGATTTGAAGAGAGAGAGAGAGAGAAAGCAAAAAAAGAAAAAGCGAGAGGCTGGAAATCAGTTAAGATGGATTCAGAGAATAAAATGAAATAAAACCAGGAATAGGCTGTGAATATATGGTGGATGGTTGATTTATTTGACACTTGAGATCATCAAACTGTCAGCCTGAACAAAGGAAGGTTCTGCCACACAAGGATTTTATCAGTTTTAAACCGTTGATATTTTTGTCTTTGTGGCGTGGCGATGAGTTGAAACAAGACCAAGGAAGGTTGAATTATGTTTATGTTTGAAAGTGAGTAGAAAGAGATGGAGAAGTCAAGATTTTGTGAGGAGCAGCAGTTCAACAAGATGGTGAGTTTGAAATGGCTCGACAACTCCTTCATACTTGACAAAAAGAAAAGTTTTTTTTGTTCATGCAAAGAGTGCATAAACGTGTTTTTTATCTTCCATTTCAAGTAATTTTAACTGCTGTTTATAGTAATAAGTGCGGCTCAAATAACTTTATTTATTGTTGCGCTAGCTGGTGACGCGTTTTTTCCCTTTTTAAAGGGGAAGAGACATCAACCGCTGGTCTTCCATTTCAACGACAAAACCACAAGGGAATCAAAGCAAACCCAAGGGACCTGAGCTCATATTGACTTGCTTGGAGATTTGTGGATCTCAGTGGAGACAGCTGTACACGTGTATTATGCCCTAAGTTGGGTAGATGTCTATCTTCGGGGTTACTTGAAACTCTGGACATGGCATATGGAGATAAATCTATAGAGGCCGACTAGTGGGGTTCAAAACCAGTTGATTGGTTTTAGCAGCATTCTTTCTTATATATGCGCTACTGGCGATTTCAGCGTGAATCCAGTTAGGCCCAGCCAAGGGAAGGCTCCATTTCTGGTAGTGCCTCCCTATTGCAACGAGGGTTGGTTTGTTCACCTCTGAACTAATAAGAGTCACTTGTGCCTTTCTCACATTCCATGTTTCGTGCTCAAAATCTAAGATGCCGCCTGCCTGTGTATAGACTAAAACCTCTCTGGAATGATGCACTTGAACCTGTGGACACAGACAACGCGTTTCAAATTGTCAACAACAAAAAGGGTTTTCAAAGCCATTTAAAGGCACAGAGCAACAAGCTGTTTGGAAAGAAAAGAAATAAGCACAAAAAAACAACCGTTGTGTATACAAGATTAAACGAGATCCAGTTAGGGAGACTGGGACCTGTACATCGCTGTTATAGGTGTACAAAGGGCGATCGCAGGCCTATGCACGCAATGGATAGCTCATATATAACAAAGCGAACTTTGAGAAAGGCTCAAAGGAATGAAGATGATATGTGACACACCAGCACGGCGTCTATAGCCAAGAAGATTTTTTTATTTTCTTTATCTCAACCCCCCTACTGCCCCAACGCATAAATCCATGTCATTGCCAAGCTATCTAGCTTGTGATCAAAAAATTAATTGATTCTGACGTTGTAAAATTACTTTAACGCGAAAAAATCTCCGTAACGGGGAATTGAACCCCGGTCCCCCGCGTGCTGCTCATCGCTGAACTTGACAGGCGGAAATTCTAGCCACTAAACTATTACGGAACACTTTTTTTCATGCCATGAAGCATAACTAATCGTAATTAAAGCGATGAATTGTCATTAAAGACAAAATGATGACATTTTTGACTGATTTTGATTTTATAGAAATTTTACCAACATTTTAATATGTTTAATCAGCTTACAGCACTTTTTTTTGAGATTTATTGGTTCTTTCAAAGAATCTTCTATCCAAATTTCGGTCCTCTGCTTAGTAATAGCTTATGATTAGACTGAATTTGCTTACAATATAGACGATACTAGATTATAACTGACGGTCTTGATTCCTTTGACGCTAATATCAACCCATAAAAGTGAAAAAAACACAACCAATTTACTATGCAAAGCTCATTTTTGAAGGCTTCGAACCTATAATTTCAAATGTTGTATTTCAATCTAAAGAGTTTCCCTTAAAATGGCACGCAAGAATGACATGAATTTTCACTATTTATATTGAGCTCTAGTGGGAGATTATGCCATGTTTTTACAATGTATTACTAACTAAGGTTGTAATGCTTATTAAGCTACAGCTTAACGTGCGGTGTAAATGACCTCCAGATTACTCCACATACAAATTGGGACAGGCCGTTGTATATGTATGAAGATTTGTAACGCCAGTCGAACTCTCCTGGCAGCTTTCAATCAATGAGCAAGAAAAATGCTGTTGAATGTTGGAAAAAAAAAAAGGCTGAAAGAACTCCAAGAAATTCGGTTGGCGTCATTTTAAATCCCAAATTGAAACGTCGATTCAAGCAAAAAGTGAGTTGAGGGTAGCGTAGAAGCAGACATGCCTTTATCATTGGTGAAAACACTGGATCAAGTGATTCAGGTGTTTATGAATTAAGAGCAGACCTCATATATAAAATAAGATGAACTTCTAAATATTGTATGGAAATCAAAGAAAATGTATCTGCCAAGCGCTCTATTCTCAATAATAGAAAAAGAAAGGGAGTCCTGTTATGAAAAAGCAGATCCTTCATCACGAAATTCGTGAGAATTCTAACGCCATTATCTCCTTGAGAATCATAAAGCCATTAAATCCCTGTAATTACTGCTGTCTTCTGTATTGCATCACTACATCTGCTTTCTTGAGTGTTTATTGAATCAAATGTTAATTGAATGTATGGCAATCTTTATCTCAAACCCTGGATAACATTAAATCAACAGAGAAGCCTCTCTACAAGATGACACATATATCCCTAAATTTTTAAACTATATTTAAATATATGTATGGCTCAAAAATCATTTAAGCAGAGGAGCCCAAAGAATTTGTTTGCAACAGAATCTCCTGAGAGTTAAAATCTGTTTGACCAGATCCAACTATCAGAATCAACTTTAATATGACCACAAGTTTTGAGCAAATTGAATTCAACTGAGATTATGAAAAGGTTTGAGCAGGTTTTTTTCCTTCCATGGAGTAAAAGTCAAGTGGTAGAACAGGAGGCTATGCAAACATGTTCCTCTTCATGCGCTACTCAATATTACAAGTTATTTCAAGATGCCTTCATTTCTTATAACAAATGCTGATGATAACAAAATTGTTAAATCCCGTTCCCATTATTATTTTTTTTTTCAATAAATTTATAAAATTTTATTAACAGATTCTGACAAAAAGGATACTCTTATGAATACTTTATATTAAAACTTGTGTTACAAGTACACTTCAGCCTCTAAGGTAATTGCAGTATAACACACGCATCATAATCAATGCCTTTCCCTGCTGATTGCTTATTTTGTGGATGCAGTTTTTGTTCCAGCTGGAATGCAAGCTTCTAAAGTAGGAGCTTCAGTGGCGCAGCGCTGTGAGATTGTCGATCTTGTCCAGTGCCGCCATCTCCACTTGTCAAATCCACAATGCAATTCAACATATATATATATTTATATAAGTCAAAATGTTGGGTTAAGAAGGTCGCGGCATGCAAACGGTACCTTGAAAAACCTGTCTCCGCTCTTGTCGACTTTTTGAAGACCAAGACTTTTGAACTAACTCAAATTTTCAGCCATTGATATTACTAACCAAGTCCCGACGCAGCATGGGTTTCTGCCTCTCATGCTCCTTATAATTTTAAAATGTACCACCTGCAGAGATTACTGAATTCACAGGGACTGGAGGACTAACTCAAAGCTGTTGACAAGGCTCAATGTTACTCGAAAGGCTCCGATCTGACGACAGGGAGCTTGATTTTAACCAGGATGTCTTTTGAAATCTCCCTTAGAAAGGTAAATTTGATATCCCTGGCTACTTGCTTAACAGGAGCGTTTTTTCTCTTCCTGGTGATAAGGTTGCAACCCGCTGCGACGTGACCGCCCGTAACATTGGAGGTTACAAGTGTTGTAAGGTCCTGTCAGGTTTTAAGGCGAAACTCAATTATTCAAGACACAAATGAAGCAATCTTCATTTCTCGCCTCAAACTTTCTACCCGATTGTTGTATCACTAGAGGAATAAACCTTCACTTAGGAACGAAGAAAACTTCAACAACACTAGTTTTAAAAATGGAAAATTGAAGCTACCATTTATGTTTTCATTTGGCCGACTGTTAGGCCATATACAGAATTATGAGGGCTCCATTTCAAGAAAGGATACTCCAGAAATTGATGGGAGGGAACGAGACATAAGATGACATGTTCTTTAAAACAAATAACATCATAAAGAATTAATGATTTTTTTTTCAGATTTAGGGATAAGCCTGTTGAACAGGATAAAGGTATACTGAATTACTTGGACCTCAATTTTTGCACGGTGGTATTCGTTTGGATTTTTTTTTTTTTTTCAGTTGAGCGAGAGATCGATGTTAATGAACATGCGGATTTAAGGTAATATATAGAGCAGTGTTTCACCTATAGGGAAAAAAACCAAGATATTTTCTGGACTTTGCTGTGAAAGAAAAAAACAGCTTTTATCATGTATTAAAAAGAAACAGCCAAAAAATCATCCTCTTGATTGAAACCCAAAACTAATCCGTTGTAGATTGATTTCTTTTCAAAACTCAAGACAGGCCGTTGTGAATGCCGTTTTAAATTCAAGGCAATAATAGGATTTCTTGGAAGACTGTGATCATGATTTGTTTATGAGTAAGCCGGTTAAATATCAAGGCTATGCAATTAATTTACTCAGTTTTAAAGAATGTATATATAGTGGAAACAACCAACTAGCCCTTCAACAGGTGTTCAGGTGCATGGGTTATTTCAAAAAGTTGATGCTAGCAGCCTACTCTTGCAAACTGCATCTGTCAACTGGTTAGTTAGTGGTTATGGCTGTACAAAACATTTACTGTCAAACTTCTTCGAATCTTAGCATCAGGACTGTCTAGTTGACCAGATGTCGAAATGTTGGATGAAGTTTTATAGCCAGATTTTAGAATCGAGCTTTTTTTGAAGGTTATATATTATAAATTATGAAGCACAATAATGGGGCTGAACACATACATAATTACTTTCCCGGTTATGGTCACGATAAGATCACGCCAGCTCCCCTCAATCAACCTAAAAACTTTCTTGCAATGATAAGAATGTTTAATTGGAAAGTAATGTCCCGACATCTCGTCGGAGTACACGAGTATCGGGCTATGTTACAAAAGCCTTACGGTGTATCACAAATAAGCTAAACCTTATTCAAGGCGAGCTTACTAAACCTATGTATATATCTATATATATATTAGAACCGAGTATACGATATCATGATCAATTTTTTCTTTGCATGCTCCTTGGTGAATTACCTGGGGTACACATTTGAATCAACAGCTGTAGTTAGATCCATCTCATGTTGCAAAATTTCCCTGGATAATATTTCATTGAAATTTAAGTGAGAGCACCATATATAACTTAGTATTATGTATTACCCTAATGATAATAAAAAATTAGTATACGGGAAAATACGAAAGGCTTGGAGGTGGGCGTTTTATCTATATCAAACACCTATTACATGGAATCGCGCTGTTACATCACCGTATGTAATAATTCAAGAAGAAAAGATTTACAACGCGATCAAGACAGAACTCTATGGCTTTCAAAATTCTGCATGGAAAAGCTCAGTCACTATCTGAGATCTACTATAGTTCGACAAGACTTTCAAATCCCTTATAACTCAACGGTTCTTACAATTTAAAGATTTTAAATGCAAAGTTGTACAATCATTTTTTTGACAGACTTTAACAGCATCACTGAATTCATTTTGTGTATACGAGAGAGTAACACCTATGTATCCATATAGGCCATTGAAATCTCTCGGCTTAGAAACTGGGTGAGTGATAACTCAAACAATAGCCCTTTCTTCACCAAATCCTGCAAAGAAAGCAAGCCAGCACAGCCTCGATATACTCAGCCTCTTAGGGGTCCAAAACGGTTTCTTGAAGAACTTTGCGTTGCTGTTGCAGACAAAATTTGTTGTTGGTTCTCGTTGATCTTGTTTATCTTTTGATGCTATCCGCCGTTTTCAGTAGCTGACATAAACATTTGCAATAAGTTCCTCCGCGTATACATGCACACATGCCATTCTGGGACTCTTGCGTATACAGAACACGAGCATGCAGACTTGTCTAGACCGTATCCATACTGATCAGAGATCTAGATTTCTTGTATACACTTGCAATGATGCGCCCCATATTTATAAAGGTGTTTTGATACCCATATGGTTGGTTAACTTGCTGAAACAAGCAGATCCCGCAAAAAAAAAACCACTGCGCCACACTTTGTTCACAAAAGTATGGGCACTAGCCACACTTGACCAAGAGTGGTTCAAATACTGTTTTTGGAGCGCGACATGAACCTTTGCTCTAGAGCGCTATAGTTACCCATATGTATGGCACAATAGAAAGAAAAAATTCGTGACAGCAGTATAGGCCAGCATGTGGATTGTAAAGTATACAAGACGACGGTTTGCTGTAAAAAAAAAAAGGGTTTGATAAGTATATTGTGTGAATACCAGCCAGTGCAATAGCTAAATTCAGATATCTTGAGCTGTGTTTATATAAAGCCAGCGGTTTTAAGGATCGATATCTGCTCGTGGGCACAGGGAACCAAGAAATTAATTCATGAGCTTAGCTCTAAAGCTAAGAAACGTGCCAAGCCGCTTTTTTGCATCGATCTAGATCACTGATGGTCTAGAATAGTTTCTCAGTTCGTAAATACTTCGTATAGAAGGTTTGATATGTATATTTCGGTGGATACATAGCCAGCAGCTAGCAAAATTTAAGAAATAAAAACAAATTTACAGTCGGGAACTAAGACAAAAGTTAAGATAGAAATAAAATTTTAGCTATACATATGTATACAAAATCATGTTATTCTTATTACGAAATTGATCATTCGCTTTAATTCTATTGGTTGGATGTAGAATAAAGCTGCGGTCACTATATAAAGCCATCTCGTGAATGTTACAAAGTTATTTTGAAGCACTTTTAGCCGTTTTGGGAAATCACAAACACCGAAAACTGTGATGCATCACCTTTAGCAGCGCGCGCCGCGCTCTCTTAACTCTCAATTATCAAGGCCCTTGTTGAAGGGTATATACTCCAGATTACATTAATGTGCTCTGCACTGCCCGGTCTATATTGTGAATCTAAGCAGGGGCATCCTGCTTTTAGGTCGTATACCCCCATCATGTCCGAGTCCAAATCAAGGTTGATTATAATTACTTGTAAAAGAATGCTAATTGTAATACAAAAAAAGAAATATCACAATTCTACAGCGTCTCTCTGTTTAAGTGAGTTGTAGCTTTACTGTGCTGGATGTCGTTTCCAAGACCTGGCGATCTCCACAATGCCAACAAAATCCTACTTAAACAAGCTCCAATCCGTCATTGATTTTCTCGTTTTTTCCTCTCATCTTATAATCAACTCTCAACTATATTCTTTCAATAAGTATCTATACATTTTAAAAACTTATTGAGACCAATGAAGCTCTCTTTTACACTTCCTTTTGTCACAGCGCTGTTCTCGCTGACGGCATCTGTAAGCGCTGCTACTCCTCTCACTGATGCTCTCTACTCAGGATGCGACTCGACTTACGCCAGATACGTTTTTGAATGCCCCAAAGGCAAGAAGCTGGCTGCCTGCTCTTGCAACAGTAAGGAGTACCTTGCCTCTTGGATGGACTGTGTGACCAGATCACAAACTCCCAAGGCTGAGCAGGTCAGAGCCATGGGCACCCTGATGTCGGTCTGTGAAATGTTCAATCCTAATATTACGGAAGCCAAGCTAGCGCAAATTTACGCCAACGCAACTGATTTTTTCATTGACGAGAAGGTGCTTGTGGGAAAGAAGGGCGTTGTTTTCAACCCTGTCAAGGTTAAGGAATCTACTATCTTGCTCTGGATCAAGTCCCAGAGAGCCACTGTTGATGAGCTCTACACAGACAAACTATTTTCTGGAATCATCCTTGCCTACTGGGGTTTTGTTCTTTTGGCCGGCGGTTTTGTCAACTTTCTCAAGAAGGTCGCTCCTAGAACCATTCCCAAGGGTAACAGTGGGTTTTGGCTTTTTATTAGAAAAAACTTTGCTCACCCTGCCCTGTTTGGCCAGTCTCACTCTGTTCCTGTCAAGGCCTTCAAAGTTCTCAACTTGAACGTTCCTACCCGCGCTCAAACTTTTGTTCTGTTTGGTTATGTTGTTCTCTCAGTTGTACTTCATGTCGTCTCGCACCATTCATTTGCTGGTAACTTGACTTTCAAGAGCAAGGCTGCGCAATTGTTTTTCTTCATTGGTAACCGTGGTGCCATCTTTGCTGCTTTCCACATTCCTCTTGTCATTTTGCTTGGAGGACGCAACAACTTCTTGCTTACCGTTACTGGCTACTCTTTTGAGACCATGAACGTTTATCACAGATGGATTGCCAGAGGTATGTACGTTAACCTTATCCTCCACGCTTCTTGCATTTCCAAGTACTTGGATCTCACTGGTCTCTATCCTGCTATTTTCCATAAGAAGCACTTTGTTGATTATGGTCTCACTGGAATTCTCTGTGGTGCTGTTATTCTTTTCACTTCTGGCAGAATTTTCAGAGAAAAGTTTCATGAGTTCTTTGTGCTCATTCACTGGGTCTTCGTTGCTTGCTTCCTGGGTGCTGTTTGGGTCCACGTCAAAGTCAACGGATTCCAGCAGGCTGTCTACGCTGCCGTTGCTATCTGGGGATTTGACAGATTGCTCCGCATTGGCCGCATTGTCCTGTCTGGAGTTAACGCAAAGGCTGAAGGCCAGATGTACCCCCAAAATGTTATGAAGTACAAGATCGACTACTCCAACGCCTACGGTGTCAACCCCGGTGCTCATGTTTACGTTCACTTCATGAAGCTGACTTCTTTCTGGCAGTCTCACCCCTTTTCTATCTACAGATCTCCTGTTCCTGGTGAAGAGAAGAAGATGGTTCTTGCTGTCAGAAAGAGAAGCGGTATTACCAACTCTCTGGCCAACCAGCTTGCCAAGGCTCCTCAAGGCAGAGCCAACATCAACATTCTCATTGACGGTCCCTACGGCCAGCGCTTCCCCATTGCCAACTATAACACCATGGTTTTCATCGCAGGTGGTATCGGAGTTACCGCCACCTACGGCTATATTGATGGCTTGAAGCGTGCTGGCCTGTCTGAGAAGCAGCGCTTGGTCTTTGTCTGGGTCATCCGCAACCGCGACGATCTCGACTGGTTCAGAAACGAGCTTGACTACCTCTGCCGCGACGGCACTATTGACGTCCGCATCTTCATTACCAACCAGAACGACAGTCGCAACATGAGCTCAAGCGAGGCTGACAAGGAGTCTGAAATCGACAGACCCTCCTCTGACTACAACGCGGTTTACGTCAAGCCTAACTTGGATGAGCTTATTGCAACGTTTGTCTCTGAGGCTGACAGCAGCATTGGATTCTTTACCTGTGGTCCTGCAACCATGAACGACGACGCTCGTGCCGCCGTTGGCCGCAACCTTGACCGTGGTAGAGGTCGTGTTGAGTACTTTGAGGAGTCGTTTGCATTGTAATTTAGTTTAGGTTAGTTTATTAATTAGTTTATTAACAAGATTGTACTTAATGTTTTAATACTCATGAACGAATCTGCCAATCATAGCCAGGTCTTGCCTGGCCGATTTTTGTAAAATCGCCGGTTCTAAAGTTTGGTTATCTCTGAAACCTTACCACTTAAAACCTCAGGTTAAATTTGAGAACTATACAAGCTCTCGGAGATCATGCAGGTTTCTTCACTCATATGTTGAATAAACTTACTGATTAGTTTGGATATCGCTAATTAACGTAGATCTGTAATTTTGATGATTGATGATTGATGAATTTGAATTTATATTATACAATTTTTTTTGGTTCAATTCTTTTCCTTTTTTCAACACACGATGATACCGCAACACAGCTCAGCACATATAAGAACTTAGTGTTGAGACCACTCAATAGAGTCCAAATCGATACCCTCCTGAACCATCTCCCAAAGAGGCGACAGCTCACGCAAGAACGTGACACGGTCACGCACGGCCTTCAGAACGTACTCGATCTCAGCGTCAGTTGTGAAGCGACCAATACCAAATCGGATAGAAGAGTGGGCAAGAGCATCATCAGCACCTAGCGCACGCAGGACGTAAGAGGGCTCGAGGGAGGCGGAAGTACAGGCAGATCCAGAACTCAAGGCAATATCCTTAAGAGCCATGAGCAAGGACTCGCCCTCGACGTAGGCAAAGGAAATATTAACGCACCCGGGGTAGTGGCGGGTAGGGTCGCCGTTCAAAACAGTGTGATCAAGAGCAAGAATGCCTTCCTTCAGCTTGTTGGAAAGTCGCGTAATGTGCTTGGAGTCGTAATCCATCTCCTCGCTCGCAATGCGGCAAGCCTCACCAAATCCAGCAATCAAGGGTGCAGCCAATGTGCCGCTTCGCAGGCCACGCTCCTGACCACCACCGGTGATGAGAGGCTCAAGCCGGACGCGGGGACGGCGGCGCACGTAGCAGGCACCAATACCCTTAGGACCATAGATCTTGTGACCAGAGATACTCATGAGGTCAATGTTCATGGCATTGACGTCAATAGGAACCTTGCCAACTGCCTGGGCGGCGTCGGTGTGGAAGAAAACCTTGCGAGAGCGACACAGCTTTCCAATCTCCTCAATAGGCTGAATGACACCAATTTCGTTGTTGACAAACATTACAGAGACAATAGCAGTATCTGGCCGAATGGCCTCCTCAAGCTGCTTGATATCAATTAGACCGTTGGAGCCCACTGGCAGATAAGTGATCTCAAAACCCTCATCCTGCAGATGTCGGCACGAATCCAAAACACACTTGTGCTCGGTTTGCGTGGTAATGATATGGCGCTTTTTGTTTTTGTAGAACCGAGCCACACCCTTGAGGGACATGTTGTTTGATTCGGTGGCACCCGAAGTAAAGATGATTTCTTTGGGGTCGGCACCAATCAGCTTGGCAACTTCCTCACGGGCCGTTTCGACGGCGTTATCGGTCTCCCAGCCGTAGGCATGGGTTCTAGAATGAGGGTTTCCGTAAAGCTCTGTGTAGTATTTCAGCATCACATCCAAGACGCGGGGATCGGTAGGAGTGGTGGCCTGCATATCGAGGTAGATGGGGCGCTCATTGGAGAGATCTCCCACAATCTCGGCTTCCTGGATCGCCTCCGCCAGATGGGAGCCTTCAGGCAGATTAGTCGAGCTGGGAGTAGCAGTGGCAGTGGCGGTCTTCAAGGGTGTCTTTTCAGTGACAGTAGCCAAAGACCGAACCATAGCCGGCCGCACAAAAGGCGCTTTCAAAGCAGAGCTGGAGAGCACCCGCAGTGAGGGAGTGAAGAGAGCTCTTCTAGTAGCATGCAACATGATCGCAAAGAGCCCTGAACAAAACTAAAATCAAATAAAAAAGCCGGCAAAAAGACTTAAGCAAAGAAGAAGGGGAAAAAAGAGAAGAAAAAATGTCTTCGGGAAGCAGAAATCTCAAGCACGGATGACGCAGTGGCGGTTGGTGGATTTTTTTTTTTTTTTTGGGATTCGAAATTTCCTGTTGCAAGCGGCCTAGACACTAAATATGAATTCTTGGTCAGCAGTGGGGGAAAGGGCTTTTGACCCCGGACTTGAAACTTGAAACTTGGTACATATGACTTAAAATAATTACTTTTTTGAGACAATATGACTTTTTCAGCAAATCAACCACTGATCTGAATTTCAACCATCTATACCCTGCAAGACTAATATCCTAGATAGACCAGATCAACCAGCTATCATGGACAACAGCTTGATCCTGGCATCGCTTATTGTAAGTAGCCTTTACAGATATATTACTGAGATTGTTGAAGCAGCAAGAGATTGGCTAACTGGCTCAGAGCGGTGGTCTGGCTGGAACCTCCACCGACTTGTTTTTCTTCCCGATAGACACACTCAAAACCCGGCTTCAGGCCAAAGGGGGATTCTTTGCAAATGGCGGATACAAAGGCGTGTATCGAGGAATTGGCAGTGCTTTTCTCGCATCCGCACCCGGAGGTAAGTCTGAACCACTCACAATATACAATAGATCATCATGCTAACTGGCTCCAAGCCAGTCTTTTCTTTCTGTCCTACGAGAGCTCTAAAAAGCTGCTGCTGCCGGTCTACCGTGACTTCATCTCAAACGATACTTTGTGTCATGGTGCTGTGCACATGACAGCAGCTTCCGTGGGCGAGATCGCCGCCTGCTCAATCCGCGTCCCTGCCGAGGTCATCAAACAGCGTGCCCAGGCCTCACACTACGCCACGTCCATGGAAGCCCTGAAGTCCATTCTTGCCAACACTTCTGGTGAGGGCGTTTTCCGGGGCCTCTATCGGGGCTGGTCAACGACCATCATGCGCGAGATCCCGTTTACCGTCATCCAGTTCCCGCTCTACGAGTACCTCAAACACACGCGCGCAGTCAGCCTGGGCATCCACCTGAGCGATCTGTCGCCGGCTGACGGCGCGGTGGCGGGCTCGATAGCAGGCGGCGTGGCGGCGGCGCTGACCACGCCGCTGGACGTAATCAAGACCAGGCTCATGCTGAGCAAGGACCCGGTTCCGGTGGGCCAGCTGGTCAGAAGCATTGCACAGGAAGACGGGTACGCGGCGTTTTGGAAGGGGATTGGGCCGAGAACGATGTGGATTAGTGCGGGTGGAGCTATCTTCTTAGGTGTCTATGAGATGGTCAAGAAGAGTACGTTGGCTGTTTTGGACAAGCCCAAGCTAGCGTAAAATGACAGTTTTTTTTTTTTTTTGTTTAAATGAGAACCGTAATTTTGTACATAGAGACCATATATGTAGAATTGTATGAAAAATATGATAAATAAGAAAGCAAAATGATCATGATGAAAATTGAAAAAAAAAAATACTGGTACAATGGAGCTAAATTTAACTAATAATGCATTTTTCATCCCTGTAATCATCGTCTGTAAACTTGTGCTTTGACCTGGACCGAAACGTTTTATTGCGTCTGAACTTGAGAAAATCGTCCTTTGGCCGCTGCTGGGCTTCTTCAGGGAGAATAAAAGGCAGTTGCTTGTCATGCTTCATCTCGTGGCGGTGAAGTGATGCCTCGTCTAGACTGCGCCGAGCTTGGCTCACTGGTGACGGGGACCGAGAACCCTGGCCTATGCTGGGATCGTCATTCGTAGATCTTGAAAACTTTGTAGGAACCACAAATGCCGACTTGGTCCGCTGACCAAGCGAGGGCTTGACCTCGAAATATGATTTGTTCAAAACGCTGCCACTGCTGTCGCTGCTGCTGGTCGAATCGCCATTGACCAATGATGGCGGCGAGTCAGTTTCTTTGACCAAGAATTCGGTGCTTGTGCTCTTGCTGAGTGTCTGGCCCGCCAAGCCTGCACTTATTTTGTGCCGCTCACCTTCGTTCTCAAAGTCTTGAACTGTCACAAGTCTGTAAAACAAAATGTATGGATGCTCGTCTTGAAATACCTGATTGTAGTTCACAACCTGAACTTTCTCGCCGGCTGGTAGAAGGTCATCAAACAACAGCCAACGGGGATGCAAGTCATTGTCATCATGAGTCGCCTCACTAGACTCAACGTTCTGTGTTTCGCTGCTGTCGCTAGCAACCGTTTCGCTGGTGGCATTTGAGCCTCCCTCGTGATACCTGATTTCATCATTCTCTTTAGCCAATGCAATAAAGTGGCCACTATCAGTACTAGTTCCTCGGTGAAAAATAGCACTTTCTAGAACCAGCACATACTTGCTGCCGTTAAGACCTGAACTCTCTGAGTCCTCCTCGTCATCAGCCACAAACGACGGAAAGTGAATCACGCTTGGCACCATAACTTGTCGCTTATTCAAAGTAGCGTGATCAGCAGACCATTCAGATCGCTTGAGACAGATTCCTAGTACAGGTCGGGTGGTCGCAAACTTTTCAGTAGCATGGGGAATGGGTAATGACTTTGCTGAAGATGTCGCAGAAGAATGATTACAAGTATTTGTGTAGAATGGAACAAGTTGTAAAAACATCCAAGCTGGAAGTGTGATCTCCATGCTCTTGTTCCAGAGTGCATTGTTGGCACTTGCAGAAGGTGTCAAGGGTGGCTTTTCAGGCCATGAAATTGTTGTTGGTTCATAAATTGTGTTGTATGCAGGTGGGCAGTCAGAGGGCGACGCTGAGTCGACAATGTTAGGTGATCGAAGAGGTGCATATCGTTGATACTTGAGCTGGATAGATTCGTTGTCATTATCTTCTGGGTCTTGACCCATTATCACAGATTGCTCTACTACGGCATTACTCAAAGATTTGTTCAGTTCCATGGAGCTAATCAGATCTGGTGAGTGGAGGCACACTGAAACTCTTCTAGTTGTTTTTGTTGAGGTGAACTGTGAGTTCTTCTGGGATATGCTGAGAGTTCTGCGCCGTTCTAATTGTCTTGATACTTGAATAGAGTTTGCAAAGTACTCTTCCAAACACTGCTCAAGTAGAATAGGGCCGTCTCCTTGTGGAACTGAAACCAGCAGTAGCCGTTCGTTGATCAGTTTGTGATCGTCTTGTTTGTGTTCTTTTCCTTCGTGAGCAATGTCTAATTTAAGTGTAATCATGGGCATGCCCAACTTGTCGGTGATAAATGTGAAGAGGTCACAACAGTCCTGCTGCTTGTTGAAACAAGATTCGTCCCACCCTGTTTTTAAAATTGACCCAAGAAGGATTTTGGTAATGTCGGTAGTGATGAGTTTGCCTGAGCGTAAGAGGTTAACGTATAGGCGTAGTATTACTGAAAGATTTTCTTTGTCAACGTCTGAAGCCGTTGTCCCGGTAGGGTTTGGAAGCGGTCGTTGAATCATGGGCTCGAAACTCTCCAACCGTGAAAACATGGCAAATAGGAGAGCGTCCAAATAACAGGTGACCATATTTCTGTTATCAGCGCCCTGGAGCTTGTAATATCGGCGTTCTCCTGAAACTCCCGTGCTATTTGATATGGGCTGAACTTTTCCTTCCATGGCGTCATGAACAGCAAGTAAAAGCTCCATGGCCCTTTGTACGTTGCCATTTGCATAGTTGCACTCTAGCGCAGCGTTGATAGTTTCTGCGGCCAGGAGTTCGCGGGATACTCCTTGCGGAGACAGAAGAGCCGTGATCTCTTGTATCCGCTCGTCTTTTTCTAAACTAGACCGTTTTCTAGATGGTAGAGCCTCGCAAGAGTCCGGCAATGTGGCCATGAGCAAGGACGGCTGAGACGCCTGCTTCCCTGACGTGAAGAGTGGCATAAACATGCGCTAGAACACTGTTAGAAACAAAAAGAAGTTAAAAAATGAGGTAGCAAGCATCTCACATACTCGTTTCTGTTTTGCCTTTGTAGTCATGCTAGCGAGTGGTTGAGAAAGAGCGAAGTAGAAGTTTGGATAATGAGGTGCTGCTTCATGGTCCTTGTTTTCAGAAGTAGGTCCGGAATAGACTTTATCTTCAAATGATCAGGGTAGGGGCTCAGCCTTACAACGCCAATATGGAAAGTATAGAAAAGATCACCTATCGTGAGGATTAAACACGATTTCAGGAGCCTGGAACAGTATTTTTGAAGTCTGGGATTGCACCTTGTTAGATACAGAAGAGAGGTTAAATTTTTTTTTGTTGTGTTTGCTTGGTGAAACGTTTGCGTTGGAATCGGGAGGTCCTTCGGAGTGCGGTGAAATGGAGAGTAAAACATCTTTTTTAGGTTGCAGCAGCATCTGCAAATTTAAGCTTACATGAGATTGTGTTGAAGATAAGCAAAATGCTGTGGAAATTATGTATGCTCTGAATTCATTAATATAAAAAAAAAAAAAAAAAAAAAAAAAAAAAAAAAAAAAAAAAACAGCAGGGATCGAAATGATGCAGAGTGGGAAATGACAACAAGAGTGGTTAAGATATTGTTCTGACCGTTGCGGCTTTC
The DNA here is from genome assembly GCA_030556585.1 of Geotrichum carabidarum. Lineage (NCBI taxonomy): Eukaryota > Fungi > Ascomycota > Dipodascomycetes > Dipodascales > Dipodascaceae > Geotrichum > Geotrichum carabidarum. Next base: position 293,247 of record JAKTUH010000011.1, read on the forward strand.
CATGAATGCCATGAAGGGTTAGATTCCACGGACAAAATCAATTTAAAACACAAATACAGGTAGCGGGTAGGTTGATAGGAAATTGAAATAAAAATGGAATACGTGTGGAATTGGGTCCTCTATTTATGAAATTTCATCTATAGAATATGTCTTGATCCCGATTCGTTGAAACGGTAAATTTAGATCAAAGTTCTCAAGTAACTTTGCTGAGCATTATGGTGACTTGTCCAACGGTTTTGGTCAATGCACCGGCCGGTTAACGTCTTTTTATTCACACTAAGCGCATGAATGTACCTGTAATATATAGGTGTAGACTGAAATCTTGGTGCAAGTAAGCTCACAGGAGGGCCAACTGAATTTCATTCCATGAAGTCTGTGAGACATCAGCAGCAATACTGCAGACCAGGTACCAATGCTGCTTTACAATATTAGCTATTGGCATAGATGATTCTCAACTCTGGTATCAATTCAAAACGTTAAATTAAGTCTCAATCTATATCAAATTACAAAATATAGTTTCATGGGTTTATGTTGGCTATTTTTTGGGGATATTGCAACAGAGTTTGCTTGACATGCTCCCAAGGTAGGCAAAAGAATTACTAAAAACCGTATATCAATGCAAATACCTATAAAATAATGAATTTCAAGTATAATTTCTGTGTTTAATATCTTTGAAACCCAAAAAAGACTGTTGTAAAAATTCTCATGTACTTTTACTGATGATCCGTCAATATCGAATTGTTCAATTAAAATCGGCTCGATGGTTTAGTGGTATAATTCTCGCTTAGGGTTAATCTAAGCAAGCTTGCGAGAGGTCCCGGGTTCAATTCCCGGTTGAGCCCGGTTTTTTTTTTTGGTACTTCTGCAAATGCTGCTGGGCTTGTATGATTGGTCAATTTCTATTTAACGGTTCTCCTACATGTCTCTCTTCAGTAGCTTGAGTCAAGCTTGTGTATAAATGAGCCCAAAACTCACGCATGCATGCAGCGTACCTGTATATATATATGACAAATGTTAACTGGAAGCTTAGGACAAATGGAGAATAAGCAGGGTAGAGTGCATGACGACATTGAAATTCGGATGAATAGGGGAGCGGCTAGTTGTTCCATATATCCGAGGGTAGAATAGTCGACTTGCACAAAAAAAAAAAAAAAAAAAAAAAAAAAAAAAAAAAAAAAAAAAAAAAAAAAAAAAAAAAAAAAAAAAAAAAAAAAAAAAAAAAAAAAAAAAAAAAAAAAAAAAAAAAAAAAAAAAAAAAAAAAAAAAAAAAAAAAAAAAAAAAAAAAAAAAAAAAAAAAAAAAAAAAAAAAAAAAAAAAAAAAAAAAAAAACCAGGAAGAAAAGCGTAATCACCAGTATACTACACAAGGACAAGCTTAGGAAGGAGACAACTTATGGCCTACTTGAGAACTACGGTCAAGGTGTTAAGTTGAATTCAGATAAAATATAGAAGATTATAGGCATTTGAAAGTGGCCTTGCCATATATTTTATTTTATTTTATTTTAATTAGTGAAGTCTTTTTTTTTCGTGGAGGATGTCAGCTCAGGGTAGTCGAGGTGCCGAAATAACACGATTACGATACAGAAAAAGAATTTGTCTTTAATTGTAAATTTCATGAGCCTGGACATAGGTAGGGAACTTATAGCCGTTGAGCGCATTGGTGTCCGGCTGGTCGGTTTAGTCGGTTGGTCGGCTAGTCGGCTGGAAGGAAAGGATATACATTTTGGAGCATGAGCAGACGTGATTGAAATCGTCGCCCACTAGCTATAGGCTGGCAGGCTATTTTGGCTACTTGTCAACTATAGCTAGTATACTAGAAATGCAAATGCAAATGAAATCTCAAGTGTAATTTTACAATAAAAGGTATACCCCAGACAATTATAATGATGATGATAATGACGGTGATGCTAAAATTGTGGGTGAGTGAACTCACTCACAAGAGACAAAAAACCATAAACTGGTGGGCGTGATCATCATCATCATCAGAACGGTGGGCTTTTAATGCGACTGTGGTCTACAAGAAGAGCGAGATAAGCTTTTCTCTTGGACACTTTCACCATGAATCATCTTGTTTGGTAACTACTTGATCACAAAGTTCCATTTCTTTCGTTGGAATAAGTTTTTTTTTTTTTTCTTTTTACCCCAGACTTGGTTTGACCATCAGACCAATGAAACCATACCGAGCCTCCCTTGAAACCACTACAAACTTGTTCAATATCACTATTCCAAAGAGATGCCGTTATTCACACGCCGCCGTTACAGTCCGAGTTGAGCATATATGTCATTGCAAGGTCCAGCGTGGCAGCATGGCAGCATGGCAGCATGGGTACTGTAGTAAACGGTGTAGAATTCCCTCATCATTGTCTTTGCTCACCTGCGTGTGTCTCTTGAGACATGTCTGCTTTGTCTGTTTGCTTCTTGTGGCTGAATTTTGGATTACTGAGACCTCTTTTGTCCGCCTCTTTCGTCATTGATTTTTTTTTTTTTAGTTAACGTTTCATGGAATAAAAAGGTTTTTGAGCTTTTTGCTTTTCATTATAATTTCACAACATCCCATGGCAGCTGAACTGGCTGCTGCCACTTGGCCGTTACAGGGTAATGCTGGCATGTATACGGTCTAGATCGTCAGGGCTCATGACACCCTTGTGCTACGTAACAGTGATATTCTACTGATAAAAAAAACCTATTCTTGATATTTGGAGACTTCAAATAGTTCAATGGATCTTTAAAGCATCCTTTTGGCTGCTGCTGCTGCTGCTTCTGGTGCTGCTTCTGCTGGTGATGTTAGGTAGTATCAGAGGTGTCGTTCGTTGTTCAATCGACTAATGATGCAACCTTTGTCGACATTTTGACACCTTTTCTTCTTCTTCTTCTTCTTCTTCTCCTTCTCCCTTTGGCCCCCCTCCTCCCTTAAAGTTGAAATCTATTTTGACTCGATATCGGTTGAAGTTTCTACCACTTTGAAATGTATAAAATAAAAAATAAAAACCAAAACTACACAGTCCAGCTACAACCACCACCATGAATGAAAACCTTTTATACGCAAAAACCTCTGCCAGTAGTACCATAGAACCATTAAACAATTGGGCGTTTGACGATCATTGGCCCTCTTGATTTTTATATGCAGTTCTTGGTATTTTTTCCATTTTTTTTTTTTTCGGTATTTTTCTCTCCCTCTTTTCTTTTGTTTCAAAAAAATTTTTTTTTTTCACTATATAAAGCTCAAATCTTCCGTCCATTTTTTTTTATTTTTATTTTCTTCCTTCTCTCCTTTTTGTTCTTTTTCTTCTTCAATCCAAAAGGTTCATAAGGTATGTATCTTCATCATCAATCAATCATTCATCTCTCTCAACCATTCGTCCCGCTAACCTTCGCCTTCTAGAAAATTACAAAATGGCTTCTCTCATCAAGAACTCTTTCCGCCCCGCTGCCTCCTTGGCCAGCTCTACCAGATCTGTTGCCGCCATGGCTCTCAGAAACTACTCCTCCACCAAGGAGCCTGTAAGTTAATTGCTCTGGTTTATTATCTGGCTGCTTTTCTCTTGCGTTCTGTGGGTGCCAGCTTTCTTTCGGGGGGAAAAAAAATGAAACCGCCCAGATGGAAGATTTTGGTTTTTACCCTGCCATCATGTCTCGAATCTTTGGTGTGCAAATCTCCGCTTGCTCAGTTTCATCCTCGGTTGCATCTCCAGGATTTGACTTTTTGTCTTGCTGCACCGCATGTGATTCGCCAATTCCCAAATCCAGCCCCTCCTGCCTAGTCTGGCAATTACCCCTCTGCATAAAAAAGACACCACTAACGCATCCATCATATATAGACTCTCAAGGAGCGTTTCGCTGAGCTCCTCCCCGAGAAGATCGACCAGATCAAGAGACTTAGAAAGGAGCACGGCAACACCGTCATTGGTGAGGTTCTCCTCGATCAGGTCTACGGTGGTCAGCGTGGTATCAAGGCTCTCGTCTGGGAAGGATCCGTGCTCGACCCTGAAGAGGGTATCCGCTTCCGAGGCAAGACCATCCCTGATCTCCAGAAGGAGCTCCCCAAGGGCCCTGGTGGTAACGAGCCCCTTCCTGAGGGTCTCTTTTGGCTCCTGCTGACCGGTGAGGTCCCCACCCAGTCTCAGGTTGAGGCACTCTCTGCTGAGTTTGCCGCCCGATCCGAGCTCCCCAAGCACGTCAAGGAGCTGATCGACCGCTCCCCTCCCTCCCTCCACCCCATGGCCCAGCTCTCCATTGCCATCAACGCTCTTGAAACTGAGTCTACCTTTACCAAGGCTTACGAGAAGGGTGTCAACAAGAAGGAGTTCTGGCAGTACACCTACGAGGATTCCATTGACCTCCTCGCCAAGCTCCCTGCCATTGCTGCCCGCATCTACCGCAACGTTTTCAAGGATGGCAAGCTCGGCTCTACCGACGCCTCCGCTGACTACTCCAAGAACTTTGCCTCCCTGCTGGGATTCGGCGAGAACAAGGAGTTTGTTGAGCTCCTGAGACTCTACCTCACCATCCACGCCGACCACGAGGGTGGTAACGTTTCTGCCCACACCACCCACTTGGTTGGTTCCGCCCTCTCTTCTCCCTTCCTGTCTCTGGCCGCTGGTCTCAACGGTCTGGCTGGTCCTCTCCACGGACGTGCCAACCAGGAGGTTCTTGAGTGGATTCTCAAGGTCAAGGCCGACATTGGCTCCAACGTTACCAAGGACGACATTGAGAAGTACCTGTGGGACACCCTGAACTCTGGCCGTGTTGTTCCCGGTTACGGACACGCCGTTCTCAGAAAGACTGACCCCCGTTACACTGCTCAGCGTGAGTTTGCCCTCAAGCACATGCCTGACTACGACCTCTTCCACCTGGTCTCTACCATCTACGAGGTTGCCCCCAAGGTCCTCACCAAGCACGGAAAGACCAAGAACCCCTGGCCCAATGTGGACTCCCACTCTGGTGTCCTTCTCCAGTACTACGGACTCACCGAGGAGTCCTACTACACCGTTCTTTTCGGTGTCTCCCGTGCCTTTGGTGTCCTTCCCCAGCTCATCATTGACCGTGCTGTTGGTGCCCCTATTGAGAGACCCAAGTCTTTCTCTACTGAAAAGTACGCTGAGCTAGTTGGCTTCAAGTTGTAAAGAGACTTTTCTGTGCTGAGTTCCCATTTGTATTTCATGTCCCTGCTTTTATGACTAGCTGTATGTAATTAAAATAAGATTTATCGACAAGCAATCTTTTTTTACAGTGCGTACCTGTATATTCTTGCGCACTGACCTTCCTTCACACAGTTACTGAGTAAACAAAGCCTAAACAGTTAACCATAAAAATAATAAAGGAATGATAATAATAAGAATAATAGTAAATGATAAAAAAAAGATGGATTATAAAAAATTCGTTATAGGTGAGCGAGGCCGTAATAGACTAGCCCAGTCATCATCAGGGCCTGCCTGTTTACAGAGTCTCCTCGACAAGCTCCTCAAACACGTCTCCAAACGTGTTTTCTCCGGAGTAGGTCACGTACAGGAACCCATCCGAGTCCTTGTGCTCCTCATAAATGCCCGACATCAAGGCAGCCGTGGGTGGCAGGACATCGTCCACAAAAATGAAAACAGCCTTTTCGGGCGCCAGCTTGATGCGCTTGCGAATCACGTAGACAAACTGACCCACGGTCAAGTCAGAAGGCACCAGGTACTTTTTCTTGTCAATGGTGGCAATGTCTGACTTCTCAACCTTTTCGCAAATGACAGGAATGCGGTCAGTGTACTTGTGGCGGATGCGGTCGGCCTCAGCCTTGCGGGTCTCGAAAGAGTGCTCGTCCTTAAACTTGGAACGCATGATGGAGGTGAGAAGTGATAGTTTGGGTGCTATATAAACGGTGTTAGCTGGATGCGGAAAGCAGAGGTGTTGGGTGGCGATAAGGAATTCGCAGCACCAACAGCAAGAGGTGGTGCGAGTAAACAGCAAGCACAAACAGAAAGCAATGGAGTACCCTCAATTGATAGATGCACTTACGTTTAGAGGTTGCGGAGGCTAAACTAGTCGGTGGAGTTGTGTAGTAAGAAGAAAACGCGCTTCAGTTTTCTGGGGTCAGAGTCAAACAGCACGATCAAACCAAGTCACAAAGAGGTTGAAAGAGGACAATCAATGGAGTTGATGGATGGAAGAAAGAAGAGAGCAGATTGGAGAAAGAACCAAGAGAACTTGTATTCTTGTAGAAGAAGAGAAAGTGGAAGAAGAGAAAGTAAGAAGGACGAAATGATATCAGTTGGGAATTTATACCATCAACAACGACAAGCCCACACCTTATTATGATTATTATTATTTTTATTTGTACATCCCCATTAGTTATAACCGTTCTTTACAGCCAACTCACCTGTTATGTTCACACATGGCCATTACCTACCAGCACAGTTCCCTATTCCAAAGCCTTTGCGAACGCTTTTCTAATATCTCCTGCTACACTTTGTGACTTTGCCTCACTTTGCTCGTCGTCGTCGAACGTCTCATCTCACGTCACTCCCAGTCACCTCAAAGATTTGAGCCTTATCGTGCTAGGGTAGGGGCTGATAACACGCCCACCTGCCCATCGCCAACGTGACCTCACACTCTTTGAGAGCCAAAGTGAACTGTGGAGGGAGGGCCCGTTGCACTCCAATATCACAAAGGCTTCATTTTTGTATGGACCAAGGATGGAAGGCTCTCCATCTATAGTCGGCTTCGATGGACTAGTAGACGGCGAAAAACGGAGCTTGTCAGGGTCAAATCCTCTGGTGGGGATCCTGGCCGCCGTCTTGGGCAACCTTATTATAAGCATAGCCTTGAATGTGCAAAGGTATGCGCACTTGAGACTCAACGACCAGGCCAGGCTGCCTGTGACAATGGCCAGCGGTCCTCCTTTGGAAGCTGCTACCTCTTCCTTTGCTTCAGCGACAGGCGCGGCTTCGAGCTCCTCAATGACGTACCTCAGAAGCCGGTTGTGGTGGCTGGGTGTCTTGCTCATGACAATTGGCGAGACTGGCAACTTTATGGCCTACGGATTTGCACCAGCTTCAGTTGTGTCGCCATTGGGCGTTCTGGCCCTTGTTTCGAACTGCATAGTCGCCCCTATATTCTTTCATGTGAGCATTTCACCCCAGAATATTGCCGGTGTGGCTGTAACGATCTTGGGTATATTGCTGATTGTCTTCAGCGTGCAAACTGGAAATGACAAGAGTGTTCCTTTCTGGCGATCTTTGGCATCTAGGATATTCGAGACAGCCTTATCGCCACACGAGTTTATCATGTACTCGATCTCACAAACAGTCTTCAAGGTGTACGTTTTTGTGGTCGTCATGCTCATGGGCTTGCTTTGGCTCCAGACCACGTACATTGATCCAGACTCCACGCAAGTACACAATCTGTTTGCCAATCTAGGCTTGGTTGCATTGTTTGGGGCGTTCACTGCGCTCTCGACAAAGGGCCTGAGCAGCCTTCTTAGCTACTCTTTTTCTCACGCCCTTGCTGATCCGCTTGCATACTTACTTCTGGCTATCCTGGTGTTGACGGCAGTTGCTCAGGTTTTGTACCTCAACAGGGCTCTCAGATTATTTGATTCCACGATGGTGCTTCCAGTTCATTTTGTGTTGTTTACGATATCAGTCATTGTCGGATCTGCAATCATGTATCGCGACTTCCAGCACACTGATTCCGGTCACTTGGCTTTTTTCTTTGTAGGGTGCCTGCTAACGTTCTGCGGAGTCTGGATCATTACCTCATCTGCTGCAAAACCACTGGACCCTTTACCAGAAACCCAGCCTTTGCTTGTAGAACCTGAACTTCTTATTCCTACTCGCGGGCACCAAAAACGACCTTCTTATACTTCTCTCTCATCAACATCCAACTCGCTACTTCCGTTCCGCAAATCCGGCCACTCCTACTCTAATAGCCTTCCAAACTTTTCCTCCACTGCTTCTTCGCCTTTGTTGGTACCAAGTACCAGTACCAATGCTTCTGCAGTATCTTTCTTCAAACCTTATACAACAGATGTACCCACTACCAATGCTGCTGGCAGCAGTTGTGTACAGCCTATCCATGATTACTTGGGAATTGCTCATGACAGCCCCACCAACTCGCCTGTGACGTGGACCTCGTCGGGTTTCTTTATCGGTACCGTGATGCAGGCTCGGCGCAGTCTAGAACTACTGGGTGTATTTACCAACTCTCCTCCTACGGCCACAGAACCAAGAAGACGCGAACCCAGGCCACGGGCATAATTGTGGTCTCCAGCAGGCAAACGTGTATATAATGTAGATTGAAAAGAATTGTAATGAGCAGACCCAAGTCTCAAGCTTCTATGGGTGGAACCAGGAACCGATCCACTCGCTACCAGGCCCGGGGATTACTTGCCAAGGAAAGTTATTTTGTGGCAATAGTTACGCTTTCTGCGCTTGATCCAGAGTAGTAATCTAAGCAGCAGTTTGTCATGAGCAGCTCACTTTGGCTGGGCCAAACTCTTTGGCAATACCATATGGCAGAACTCTAGTCAATACAATTTTAAAACGATTTTTTCTCTTTGCATAAATAGTCTCAGTGATCTTATTCCAGTATAAGTTGTGTGGGGAATGCGGGAATGCTGGAAGATTTCCATATTGTTAATTTCAAATAGAATTTTAATGAAGAAAAAAAAAAAAAAAAAAAATTGTGGTGTTCGCGCATGCGTTAAGATACCCGTGGACACCCCCTTCTCTCCCTAGTTCGACCCTGTTCCTACCTGTGCTTCTTTCCTTCTCTCTCTGCCTGCTCCACAATCACAACAGAAGCCGGAACCTGATCAGAATGGCTGGGTTTTTACCCCCTCCAGAGCCTCTTTCGCCGATCAGAAGCTCGTACTTTGGAATTGGAAGTAGCGAGCTGTCGTCGCCAACAGAGTCTTCGCCGTTTTCGTTGTCGCCGAGAAACTCAAGCAACCTCAGCCCGGACGAGTCCACAGATCGGCATACGGTAGACCGCCCCTCGGTCTCGCCTGCACTAGAGATCCCAGTACAGTATGTATATACCATCTTAAGGTACTCTTTGCTAACATTCATGTCTAGATCTTGGGACAACCAGCACATTAGGGAATGGCTGGAGAGTTTAAATTGCGGCGCTTACACTAGGAACTTTGAAGGTATGCCCCTTGAGCAAAGTTTGCCCTTGAAGTGCTAACTGTTGATTTAGAGAATAATATAGTGGGAGAAATTTTGTTAGAATGCGATGAGACAGCTCTCAGGGACATAGGGGTCCGCAAGGTCGGCGATCGAATCAGGATTCATCAGAGCCTGAAGACCCTGAGAAGAAAGACGATCCAGTCACCGCAGCAACGCTTTTCAGTAGCGCTTAATACCCTTGACAAACAAGCTACTTCAACCTACCCAGCCCCTGCTACTTCGAATCGCCAAAGCGCAAATAGTATACACAATCAACCTAAACATGTGCTGGGCTCTCAGTATGGATCAGGCACCTCTTCGCCACAAGACGTATATTTTGGAACAGGCCAGCAAACTAGATCTGGGCTCAAGTCGGCTACTGCTCATAGTGCACCAAAGTCAGCTACTTTGACACCAGGTATGGCGTCAGAACTGCGACCCTTGCATTCTCAGAATCCTTCGCCTGACGCTGAGAGTGGCACCGTGCAAAGTATCCTGAGTATGGACCAGGTCAAACAGAGTACCGTGAAGTTCATCTACAGCCAAGGCATTAGCAAAACGGTTAATATCGACGGATGTTTCAACGGCGAATCGATCAAGAGAAAAGCGCTCAAGAAGTCAGGGGTCAGGGATTTGCCTGAGAACTGGGTGGTGTACATTGCTGATAAGGAGCTAGGAACTACAACGCGGCAGGTTTCTGATCTCGAACTGGTCACCATTTGCCACGGCATGGACCGCAAGGAACGCAATAGATTGATCTTGTGTCCTGCCAACGGCACTGGCCCCACTGTCAAGCAGCTTGCTAAGTCGCAGCAACTCATCCGCGAAAGCCACAATCTGGAACAGCAAATGGCAGGGGCATCGTCGCCACATATCCACAATAATGATAACGACCTTAATGATTTGGCGTACAAAGACTACACCGACAGCATGGCCAAGCTCAAGTCCCCCACCTCAACCGATGACGCCCCCAAGGAAAGCAGCACGAAAAAGAGACTCCGCAAGTTCTTTGGCCAGCGCCCGCCCAGCGAGCTTATTTCGCACAACCTGCAGGAGTACTTCCCGGAAGCGGGGCCTGCGGTGCTCAAGGAAACAATTCGCAACTCGATCATGTACAAGCGCATGTCGCGCATGTCGCGCATCAGCCAACGCTCGTCGATCGCGTCGGCGTGGACGTACCAGGGCTATGATGAGGCAGTGCCGCCACTGCCGTCGGTGGATGACTTTATCCCGCCGGGCATGCATTTTGCTGAGCGGCCCTTGTCGAATGCGTCGCTGAGCACGACGTTTAGTATTCCAAAGGCGGCAACGCCTACGCTGCAGCCGAGACCGAGAGACAGGGTGTCGATGCTGAAGAACCGCGTGTCGCTCAACAAGCGGGGCAGTGCGCTGTTTATGGATAACCAGCAAGAGGAGGAGCCTGTCGCTGACGACGTGGTAGAGTTGGCAAAGGTTACAGAGGAAGCGGATGCTGAAGAAGACAATAAGGAGGAGCTAATCGAGGAGGAGGAGGAGGAGGAGGAAGAGTTGCCGACGGCGGAGGAGGATTTCTTGGTTGCTTTTAACCGAGAGCAGTCTGGCCCTTCGCGCTGGATCAAGGGTACCTTTATCGGGTCTGGCAGTTTCGGCACGGTGTACCTGGGCATGAACTCTGTCACCGGCGAGCTGATGGCCGTCAAGCAAGTCGAGATGCCGTCCGGCAACAAGGAGACCGAGCAGAAGAAGCAGACCATGATTGATGCGCTGGAGCGCGAGATGAACCTGCTGCGCGACCTTCAGCACGAAAACATTGTGCAGTACCTTGGCTCCAACTCCGAAGGCAACTTCCTCAACATCTTTTTAGAGTACGTGCCCGGCGGCTCCGTGGCCACGATGCTGACCAACTACGGCGCGTTCGAGGAGTCTCTGATCCGCAACTTTGTGAGGCAGATTCTGAACGGCCTGCGGTACCTGCACGAGCGCAGCATCATCCACCGCGACATCAAGGGCGCCAACGTGCTCGTTGACAACAAGGGCGGGATCAAGATATCCGATTTCGGCATCTCCAAAAAGATCGAGGCCCGCCTGCTGACCGCCGAGAACAACCGGGTGTCTTTGCAAGGTTCCGTGTACTGGATGGCGCCGGAGGTTGTTAAGCAGACGTCGTACACGCTGAAGGCCGACATTTGGTCCCTGGGGTGCCTGATTGTGGAGATGTTTACGGGAACGCACCCGTTCCCTGAGTTTAGCCAGATGCAGGCCATCTTCAAGATAGGGACGTCGGCGACGCCAACGATCCCGGCTGAGTGCTCGGACGAGGCAAAGGAGTTTTTGAGACAGACGTTTGAGATTGATTTTTATAAGCGGCCCACGGCGGAAGAGTTGTTGAACCACCCGTTTTTGAAGCCGTTGTTGTAACTTGGGGGGGGGGGCAGGACAGGGCAAGATTGATTGATTGTGATGTGTTGTTGAATTTGGTTGAGTTCTGGGGTTTTTATTTCTTGTTTATATTGTTATTTTTTTTTGTATATTAGTGATATCCAATTGATCTGCCTGTGTTTGAATGAATCAAGTGTATCTACCCCGATGTTGAAAGCTAATCCAGTTCTACTTTTCGAGTGGAACAAAAAAAAAAAAAAAAAAAAAGCCATTGCTTCATATCTATATCTAATTTAAAAATTTTCAACAAAAAAAAATCATCATCACAATCATGGAAAAAGCACAAATACTCTTTGAAATGCAAACAGGCTGACCTCTATCCGGGTCTATTTCTAGACTACCACGCAAACGACTCCTCAAAGTACTCCACACGGTGGCTTCCAGTGCCCAAGTTTTTAACCACGCTCGCTCTCGCATCATCATTCATACCTGGCGGGCCGCAACTCAAAATGCCAATGTTTGAATTTGATTCCTGGATATATGAGGTAACGAGCTCGTCAATGTTGGGCAGCATGTAGGTCGCATTGTAGTCCGTCAGCTTTTCAGCGTTAGACTCCTTCTCATCCTCGGCCTCATTGAGGGACGTGGTCGTGGTCGGGATGTCCTTGCTGTTCGGGCTGCAGCACGTGGTGGGATCGGGTGTGCCCTGGTGCGTGATGAACACGCGAACCTCAATGTCGCCGTCGTGGGTCAAGTAGTCCATCTCCTCGCGAAACCAGGTGAGCTCGTCGCGGTTACGGACAATCCAGATGAACACCACGCGCTGCTTTTCGGCAAGACCAGCCCGCTTCAGGCTGTCCACGTAGCTGTACGTGGCTGTGGCACCAATGCCGCCCGCAATGAAAACCATGGTGTCGAACTGGTGAACAGGGTAAGACTGGCCGTAAGGACCATCGATCAGAAGCGGGATAGTAGCAACACCGGTAGGGACATGAGAAAGAAGGTTGGCATACGTCTTGGTGATACCGTTTCTTGCTCTGATCGCAAGCACCATCTTCTTCTCCTCGCCTGGGACCGGCGACATGTACGCCGAGAACGGGTGCGACTGCCAGAAGCACGTCAGCTTGAGCAGGTGGATATACACGTACGCACCGGGGTTGACAGAGTACCAGTTCGAGTAGTCGATCTTGAGCTTCATGATGTTGTGCGGGTACAGCTGGATCTGGGCAGAGGCGGTGAGCCCCGACACGAGCACGCGCACAATACGCATGGCCCGATCGAATGCCCACACGGCAACGGAGGCGTATATGAGGTAGATGTAGCCAGACCCGTGCGGCTTGACGTGCCACCAGGCGCCGGCCACGAAAAGGGATACAAAGATCCAGTGCATGATCAAAAAGAACTCGTGCATGCGGTCGCGGAAGGCACGGTAGGAGAAGAAGAGAATCAGGCCGCCGAGGACGCCCGCGACAATTCCCCACGTGTTGTTGGATTGGGCTATTTGGGCCATGTAGTTGCCCTGCAGGCTGTAGCACTTGGTGAAGGCAATGCCGTGGATCACGACGTTGATGTACATGCCGCGGGCGACCCATCTGTGGTAGGCGTTCATGGTTTCAAAGGACCAGCCGGTCAGAGTCAGCATGATGTTGTTGCGGCCGGCAAACAGAATCAGCAAGGGAATGTGGTACAAGGACATGATGGCAGTGCGGTCACCGAGAAAGCGAGACAGCTGGAGGCTCTTGGTGGGATAGCGGATGTTGCCGTCAAACAGATCGTACTGCACACACACGAGAATCAAGTGGAGCACGCCGTACCCGATCAAGACCAGAGACTGCGCGCGGGTCGGCACCGCCATGTTGAAGATCTTGAAGGCCATGACGGGCCGTGAGTGGGAGTGTCCGTAGGCGGCTGGCAGAGCCACGGTCTTTCTCAGGCTGATCCAGAACGGGCTATTGAGGGAGTAAGCGAATCTCGGGGCAGTTTTCTTGACCAGGTTGACGATACTGCCGGCGACCAGGACCGCGCCCCAGTAGACCAAGATGAGTCCGCCAAAGACGTGCCCAATGTACTTTTGAAAAATGGCCACTCTCTGGGTGCGAATCTGGAGCAGCAGGTTGTTTTCGGTTGCCAAGACCGGGTTGTAGAGCGTTGCCTTTTTGCCGGTGACGTTTGCCATGGGCACAAAGTAATTTCCGGTTGTTGCGTTTGCCAGCATGTTGTGCAGGTCTTGATGGGTCACTGTTACGCCCTGCATCTGACAGAGGGAGCCAATTGTGTCCATTGCTCGTTGCTGTTCTGACACTGGAGTGTGTGACCTCGAGACGCAGTCCATCCAGGACGCCAGGTACTCCTTGCTGTTGCAGGTACATTTGGTCTTCATCATGCCCTTGGGGCACTGGAACGTGAGCTTTGAAAACGTAGCGTCGCAGCCTTTGTAGAGCGCATCTTTGTTGGCAGCGGCAGCAGTAACGGTTGAGGTTAGAGCGGCAAGGCCTGCCAGCAGAGACAGGGAGAGAGACAGTTTCATGGTTGAACGATATATGAAAGATCTCGGCAGGAGCGAAAGAAATGGAAAAAGAAGAGGGAGACTAGGAGGTTTAAATATTCATTTAGCACAGAGTCCATTCAATACTATACTAAGCGCAATCTTTTTTTTTTTTTTTTTTTTTTTTTTTTTTTTTTTTTTTTTTTTTTT
>JAKTUH010000101.1:0-68208 GCA_030556585.1 Geotrichum carabidarum
CCAAAAAAACAATCCAGCAGCATCAGCATCCAATTCCAATTCATCATCCACTTACACACACACACACACACACCCACACACACCTTCCAGCCAGCCCAAGGCAATAGCCCGCCAAAGGAATCGACCACCCCACTAGTGTCGCACACGCCCACCATATATATTTGCAAACCTCTCGTCTTTTGTCTGAATCCTTTGACCTTAATTATTCTCCAAATATTGGTAAGCACGATCTGCGCAACGTGCCCTCGCCACAAGCAATCCCCCCAGACCGCCGCCGCCTTTCACTGCTTCACGTCACGGCCACACACACCCCGCCAGAGCAACGCCCGCCGCCTACAGCTGCAAGTCCACCCACATCCACCACACAACCACACACACACCCTACTTCTACACACCTACACACAACGATATCGAGAAAGATAACAAGCCCCCCTCGCCGCAGGCAAAAAAAAACTAAAGAAAAAATATAATAAAAATTTAAAAAAAAAAAAAAAAAAAAAAAACAATGGACTTCTCCGCCAACAGGATCCAGTCCACAACGGCCGCCGCCACATCCCAGTCGTCCAAGACCCCATCACAGCTCAGGTCGCTCGCATACTTGGACTCGCTGCTCAAGTCCCAAATCAGGGTCACCACCAAGGACGAGAGATCGTTCATGGGGTTGTTTGTTTGTACTGATAAAGTATGTTGTTGTGCTGCCATTTAATACTCACCACATCGTGAGTGAGGCTTTTTTTTTTGTTTTTTTTGCTAACTATGTAGGGCCGAAACATTCTGCTTGAAAACGTCACAGAGACAAGACCGGGGAACGTACGAGAGCCCGGTATGGTCATCGTGCCTGGCCACATGGTTCAAAAGATTGAAATCGCCAACCCCTTAGCAGCGCTCAGCGAACGAGACTTTTTGTAAATATAGAAAGAAAAGTAGAAAACGGAGATTGGAACTGTATTTAAATATCAATAGCATGTAACGAAAATCAAGAGAATAAAAAGTCATGAAGGAAAAAGAATAATAATAATAAAAATAATAATGACACATGGAAAATAATAGACAAAACAAACTCCAAAAATTTAATGTACTGTACAGCGTGACGCTTGCGGGTGTAGCACTATGTCAGTAGTGGCTTTACTGTGTCGGTACTTTCCATCATCGGCTGCCGGGAGGCCATCCATGGTTCACTGTGGCCTTGCATGCCCATCGATGATTCACTGGAAGAGCCTTGGCTCACGTCATCGAGATATAGCGTCCCAGTCGAGCGACTCTTGGTCTCCTGGGTTTGATTCTTTTCTTGTTGCAATGGGGTAGCTGATGCCAGAGGTAACTCTGGAGGCATCGTCATCATGATACCCTGAGTCAAAGTCAAATCCTCCCCACCATGCGTGATACCAGCGTCACCAATGTGCATCATGGAAAGGGTCGGCTCCAACTCAACGCCGCCATGAAGAAGCTGATTGCTTGGAGGAATATTCATTTGCTTCGAGTTCTCTTCAATCCACGACTCGTTGAGGGAGCCCATGCCAAAGTCCTGCATAGGTACCATGGGGCCATTCATGAAACCCATGGACCAGCCGCTGGTCGCAGTCATGGGAGCAGCCAAGGGGTCGTGGGGGTCCATGCTTTGCGATGAGGTAACAGAAGGTAATGAATCTATAGAGCTGTGAGACGTCAATGGATTCACATGCTGCTGTTGAGGTAGTGTTGCTGGCACAGAGTGTGAATCAGATGGCAAGGTGAACTGCATCGAAACATTGTGGTCATGGTGGGGGACGAAAGGCGTGATGTAAGGAACAGAATAAAACTGCTGCTGGTGAAACGGAATGCCATTCATGTCGAATGAAGTGGGGGTTGTTCGGCCAGTAGTCATTGCAAACTCATTGGGGTAAACCATGGGAGAGTTCATGACACTTGTTGATGAAGACCTAGACGGATGGGGATTGAACACGGAAGATAAAGAAGTTTCTGGAAAGAGAGGGTTGGATGCAACAGAGTGCGAAAATTGTACTGGATTGGATTGGAAAATGTCATTCACGGCAGATGAAGACATGGACCTGCTAGGGAGTTGATAAGGCTCTTCATTAGACGCGACTTGGTTTTGCGAAGCAAGTAGAGTCGAGGGAGGAATCGATGAAGTGACGGTATTCCAGCAAGCATCCCCATAAGCCTTGGGAGTAAGTCCAGTCACTGAGCGGAAGACTCGATGGAAATGCCACGGACTGAGGCCAGCCTTGGCAGCCAGCTCCTTGAACCCCAGAATACCACCCCGGCGCTTCTTGCGCTGATTTTTAAACATTTGCTTCGTGCGGTCCACGGAGGAGTTGCGGCTAGAGCTGCTGAACTGGCCCTTCTTAACTTCCTCCTCGCCAGAATTGACTGCTTGGGCAGCAGCTGCTGCTGCAGCGGCTGCAATATGCATACAGGCTTCGTTGACCAGCCTGGCGTGGTCTCCCTCGCCACGGTGACGCTCCTCTCGGCGGCTGGGGGGAGTGTGAGTAGGGATATTGGTTGACTTTTTAATTTCCTCCACGGCAGCTGCAACGACAGCAATATGACCATTGGCGATAGAAGCACGTCGAGGCCGCCAGCCGCTAGAATCTGGGTCCATAAAATCTGGCGAAGTGGCAAGGGAAGTGGACCTGTTGTGGCGAACAGCGAACGGAGGGGGGTTGGGATTCAAGGGTGACTGGGAAAAAGGGGAGGAGTGCTGTGCAAAGTATTGAATCTGCTGCTGAGATTGCTGTTGCGGCAGAGGCTGCTGTTGTGGGAGAGGTTGTTGTTGCGGCTGTTGTGGAGTTTGAGATTGTTGTTCTTGCTGCTGGGGGTAGTGACTAGGCAGTTGGGCTTGAGGCGGAGGAGGGTGTGAATGTGAGAGTGTTCGGCCAGCCATTTGCTGTTGGGGTTGAGTCTGTTGAAGTTGTTGTGAATGCAAGAGTTGTTGCTGTGCCGGTTGTGACGCTTGAGAGAGCATGTCGAGTTGATAAGGAGCGGAGGTGACCGCTGTGATAGTCGGTGGCATGATGGAAGAGTTTTGCTGTAATGGTAGATTGGGGTTACAAACGACACATGGCTCTAAGCCGGCAGCTTTGGCAGCCTCTGGCGATGGGAATATTGAAACGTCTGGGCTGTTGAGATTGTGGGTGTGGGCGTGGCAGGTTGGTCGGCAATATATTGACAAGTCTTTACTAGCGACAACAAAGCTAGCCGACCCGGCCATGGGGTCTCCAACAAGAACGGGGTTGAACTTGGCACTATCAGAAGGATAGCCAGGCATTTTGGTTCAGTGTGGGAGAAGAAAAGTGTAGAGAAGAAGAAGGAAGCAAAAGTGACAGAAAGGAAATAGAAAATAGAAAAGAGAGAAAAAAAAAAAAAAAAAAAAAAAAAAAAGGAAAGGAAAGTAGTCTGAGTAATAGGGTTGATTTCAGTGTATTCATGCCAGTGGTTGTGTCCTTTTCTGCGAAGGTGTGAGAGGGTTAATTAATGAGTGTTCAGAGAGATAGTTTTTTCTTTTCTTTTCTTTTTGCTCTTGTTTCTTTTTTCACATTTATGATGAGTTTTCTTTTTCGTTCTTTTTTCGTCTGCCAATATTGATTGATCGCTTTCAAAGTTTAAACCATCACTTTTATGAAAGGACCAAAAAAATTGAAGCTTAGTTCCCAAAGATTCAGCTGCTTGACGGACGACGATTAATGAGATAGGCTATAGTTGGGAAATGCTTGCAAATTTAAGGGAAAGAAAACCACAGTCGATATAAGCTAGCGAAAGGACAGTACGTACCAAAAAGTGAAGCGAAGTCCAATAATAGTTAACCACGGAAACCAAAAAATAACCAAAAAGTGGTGGGAGATGACGCAAAAAGGAGAAAAAAACCATTGAACATGGAATTTATCTATGTGCTCGGAGAGTACTATAGAGCTTTACTCTCGAGCGTCCTTGAAAAAGATTATACATGTAGAGCAAAGGATGCATACTATGCTCATCTCTTTTTTTTTTTTCTTGTCGATTTCATAGGCCGCGTAGTTTGGCTGTCTGCGCGCCAGTAAAGCTTTATAAGCCATGTTTCACCTTCCCCAACCTAGATCCCCCACAGATGAATAAGAACAAAAATGTAAATGGTTGTTGGTAGATGCAAAATTAGTACAATATGAGATCTTAAAAAGAGTTCTATACAAAGAGAGAGAGAGAGAGCTTGTGTTTGATTCAATTCTAGAATGATTGGAAACTGTGGAAAACAGGGCTTGAAGACAGATGGTTGAGTTTAGAACGATAAGCATTTGAAAAGCATTTCGAATAATTTCACAAGGGGGATGGAAGAATTGACCTATACGGTGAGAAGGAAGGAGGGGGATGAAGAAGATGAAGAGAATCAGTCTGATATATATAAACTCGGTCTACAAGGTGGCGTCACAAGAAGGGTGTTGCGGGTGGTTATTTGACTCCATTTCATACAGCATTTGGTCCGTTCTCATGTGGTTATTGATGGACGTGTGTAACTGCTGGATGGGAGTTGATGGTAGTGGTATACTAAACTGCTTTTGCCCACTCATGATTTACCTCCGTCATACACATTTGGCAATGACTACCACTAGCCAGCTAGCTATTTCTCAGCACTGCAGTCATCTGCTTGGTACCTACTTGTAGGCTTGCTAATGAGCTCTAGCTATAGAGAGAAAGGAAGATCGATAGATATATAGAAATGTCGACCATCCACAATCTGGGCTACTCTTACCAGTTACCACATAAAAATTATTTTATCATGTGCATTCTGCATCCACTGTATATATATATATATATATATAAGTTTCTGTGAGAGTCTGTAATCGTTAATATTAATGAACGCCAATGTAACTGTCTCTAATAGTATATATATGTAAGCAGAATATTTGTGTCCTATACATGTATTCTTATAGCGCTGTTATAAATATATTTATAATTAATTCCTTTTATTATTAGGGTAATTATAATACATAATACTATGTTGTAATGGAGCAAAATGTATTATATCTATCTGCAGTATGTATAGACCACTTATTTCGTTGTACTATGTTTTAATTATTACAGGTTATTATAATAATTATAGGTTTATTATCTGTCATATATATAGGCTATAATTATTACTGTGATTATTATTATATATATTCATGTAATTTTTCGATCTCCATTTGGTCTCGTACATGCATCTTGGAGCTTGGGCAAGGGCCTTTTTAATATGCCGGCGCCATTTCCTTGCCACTCATTTTGACCATTAATTGTCAATCCATTAACGCACAGGGACTAATTATTTATTAACAGAGTATTGGGCATTACTGAATTCTTATTAATTCATTTCAAATTCATGTACGCATATATATTGTTAATTACTAATGATTATTATTATTATCATTATTATTGTTATTGTTGTATTGTTATTATTATATATTACTACCACCATGAATATCAGTATACCACTCTTCTTATATAATTATATATATATATATATATTACTACCACCATCATGCATTATTATATATATGACTAGCTAGTATTTCCCCCATATGATTACATTAAAGGGTACGGGTATGGCTGTTGGAGGATTCTCGGCAAGAATTCACCACTCTTTGAAAAGCGCGGTCATGTGATTGATGGAGGTCTTGGCCTTGTCCCCCAGACTTGTATACTAAATAGCCAAAGCTAGCTACCAAAGAACAAGACAGACTTGGTTCACTTTGTCAAGACATGGCTAAAACAAGTTTTGTTTATATAGGTTTATATGGCTCTTGTCTGTCTTAAAAGTCCTAAACAAGTGTGGTTTGGTAAAGCATCCAGACTGTTCAGATTTCTAAGAGCATCAAACTTCTAACTACAGCAATGAAGATCACTTCCTTCAAAAAGACTGCAGAAAACCGAACTGATATTTATTGTATGCCGTGCTAAACTACTTCCTCTCTAAAGATATTCATTGAAGGCGGCGATGGTGTCTAATATACTCATCAAGGCGGTCTGCCATTGTCTTTCGTCTGCTTCATGAAGCAGGCCGTGTCGGCTGTTGGTCTCCTCTTCCAGCACCAAGCCAGGTTGGGATAGAGCTTAACAGTTGTTGCATCCTGGTTATTATGATGACGCTACGAAGTTATCAGGGGGCAGTATACACTAGAGCTCTTGCAAGGCGATCTCTTTTTAATGCTCTCCCAGGAAATAGACCTACTATACCGAGACTCACGCTAGTATACGAGAATGCACTTGTGGATAAAGTAATACCTGCTCCATAGCACTGGTGAACGTTGACTAAAAAAAGAGTGGCCGACCGAAGCTTCCATGAATTTCTACAGATGGTCATCAGCAGAGAAGATAAAAAAAATCGCATTTCAATTCAGCTCTCAATCATGAATTGTTTGACTATTTTCATGTATATATATTTATAGTTGATGTGAAAAACATGCCTCAGATTCAACAAGGCACCAATTGCAGTTGTCAGGGTGCAATGCAATTACCTTCCTCCACTAGAGCTGTATAACTTGAACTCAAATTTGTTAAACGCATTTTTAAAACTCTAGCTAGGCACGAAAGAGGACGTCGGACTGGCCGAGCAGATTTGAGTTTGAGAATGCAATATTCTAAAGCTAATACCCATCTCTATAGAGCTTAAAATTCTTACATAACTTGTACACTCAAAAACAAGTGCACTATTCATGCCTGCATGTAGTGAGTAATAATAATAATCACGAACGGCCGGTGTAATCGAGGTTTTTTAAAGCTTACAAGCTATAGCCATGAGCAATTGACATATATATTATATATAGCGAGATCAGTTTACATAAACATGCATCCATGTATACATGCTTATTATAAGAAATACGGACTTGGTAACGTTATTAATTTTACATGATATGCATATGTTCTTCTCAGCATGCAATGCCATTCAGTTGCACATGTATATATATATAGGACATGTATACGCGTTTGACTGTTTCTGGCATGTCTTGCTCAACACCGGTGCCTGGAAGGTAATTCTAGTGGGTAGCGGCCGTAGCTAGGCTTTTTTAGGGCGACCTCAGAGTCTATAGAGAGTAGCTTTCTCCGTAGTTCTTGCTAGCCTTTGAATTCAACTGCAAGTAAACTCTAATGTTCAACAGTAAGTAAGGCCTTATAAATTTACCCCGTAATATTTAACCTAGGTTACAACGAATTGGCGCTTCATGCTACATCTGGCCTTTATTGATTGGTTATCAGAAAGGAGTTTGTTTCTTGTTTTTAACTACTCTGCTTGGCTACGCTATGACTAGTCCTACGACTTCGGAACCGCTTGCTACCCTCAAGTGAAAAATTCGAGTTGAATTAAATTTGAAACATGCGTGTTGCATTCCCTATATATATATATATATATATAGCTAACTGATCCGCAATAGTCTTATCTCCATGCTCTATTTCTAATAAAGTTGTGACATTCTCTTGCCAGAGTCAGGTCGTCTCAGAGCAAAATACGAGGACGATTATGGCTTGCCTAGAAGTACGAACGGCGGCCCGTGCTGCCCCCTACCACTTTTTTGTCAATCCCGGTTGGTTAATAATTGATAATACCGTGGATCAAACTTGAGCGACTTTCACGAACAAGTCCTTGTAAATTTTCACCGGTTTTAGCTGAATACGAATAACCTGAATCAGCAAAGGAAAGAAATAGTAACATAGCCCAGAAATCCGGTACAGCATTGGACCTGATTTGTAGGTTAAGCCGGACTCCTTTGACAGGCGCCGTTGGGAGACGCTTTGCCCTGTAATTGTGCTGTTGTTTTACCTGTTTCTGTCGGATCCTGAAAAATTACATAGGGGCCGATTAGAAAAAGGGTCGGTCAGAGACATTCGAGGGCTTCTGTATTGCTGGTTCCTCCAGGACCAAACTAAAAAGATTATCAGACCATTACGTCGGCTCAAACACCTTTATTTGATTCCAAGGTTTTCACGAGGACCCGACGGATATTGTCTTGACATATGCATGCACTCAACCGGCTTTTTACGGTAGCGGTAACGTAGTGGAGACCGCCTCTTGATTCAGATATTTAAAACTTTTTTGTCTTGTTTCTAGTTTCTTTTGATTTTTTTTTTTTTTTTTGATTCCGTCATGCTCTCTTGTTTCTTTTTGTGCAACTCCTTTGATCTCGACATTTCGAATCAATCGGATCAACAAGATTCTTTACGTTTCCCTCCATCAAACATGCTTTTTTCAGCTAGCGTATGGCGACCGGTAAGTCGTTGATGATCTCGCTTCCCACGCATAATGCAGGTACTATTTGGGTACTATCGAACAATGTGCGAAGCTGCTTTGATATCCAACTATTGTTCCTCAGATCTCGAGTAACTCAGCATTAAGGCAAACTCACTCTTGCGGTGGCGGCAACCAAATTCAAGCACACCGAGAGTACAACAGCGTTGGATGACATGTATACAAGCAAGAACAACTTGAACCTTATGAATCTGATGATGGAAATAATTTATCGCCTAAGCCTGCAAGGAAACCTACGTACCTCCCAATATTGAAATAATTATTATGATAATATGCATCTTCAACCAACGAACTCCAACTCTCGATAGAAGAAGACGATGTCGACATATTTCGTATTTCAACAACTAGTCAACTTTGGTTCGAAAAATAACGACTTCTGTGAAGTATGCTATCAAGAAAGACCAAAAATAAAAATAAAATACGTAGAAAAGAAAAAGGGGAACATTACTTCATCAACTGCTGGCTTTTCCAGATTCAAAATCCGCAGAGATCCATCAATCAGCGCACGTATACAACTTGACATTTATCATCATGTATATATATATATATATATATATGAAAAACCCAACTGTCATGACACAAAACCAACTCTCTCAACTTCTACTCTAGTGAAGAGCTGGAGTCCGACGATGCAGCTCTGTCAGTAGCCGATTGATATATATAAGCCAGCACCTGGATTGGAAATACAAAAAGAGTGGGGATAGTTGCTACAGACTTGGGAGAATCCGCAGTCAGATCTTTGCCTTGGTTCACATTGAGACTCCCGTAGACCGAAGAATTCAATATTTTTTTTCAACTTGAGTCCACTTTTTCATCCGCCATATTCCGTTTCACCAGAATTTCTGTCGTCATATGTACATATATATAAAAATATACATATCGGCCAAGGCACAGCTAACCCCCTAAGTCATGTCCTGCAGCATGCAGCATGTCAAAGGATCGCGAGGCTCGATCATGAAGCAGACACCAAAATGCAAGATATCATATGGCTGACTTTGATGCAGGAAACCACACAAGTGAGGGATGGATTACTTCAGATGAGAAATGCCGCGCTAAGGTTAACCAAGGTTTAAGAATATATAACGATTGAAGTCGTCTATTGAGCATTTCCTGGTCAATCAAAATTTAAGCGCTTCTTCCCAGAAATTCCACGATAAGATGATTTAGTTGAAATTTCACTACATGAAGGCTATTCACCATGGCACGGCAGGTCTATGAAAGATATTGCTTGCTGTATCATTAATCACCATGCTCAAAATACATACTAATGTCCTTCAAGACGGCGAGATAAACAGAATTGACAATAAACAAAGTTATTGAAGAGTTCTTTCAACTCTTCTTTACAAAGTGATTGGTTTAATTATAAATATACATACAACTGAAGCCCGCCGACAGAAAAAAAAAAACAGTAGTTCACCTAAGTTCAGTCTTCATCAAATATCATCTTAAAGCTAAATCTTTAGACTACTTTGATCCAGTTCCGTCAAAAGCAATAAACACTAGCTAGTTAGCCATCAATCACTTTACTTCCCCAGTTACTTGGACACAGCTAACTCAGTATTATATGGAGAATGAGTCAGCACTGACCTAAGAGACAAATGACTTGTGTCTTGTCACATATGCCTCGTTTAGGCCTTGGGCACTGAATCTCCCAAAACCGCCTGAAATTTTTTTCATGGTATCAACTCAACCTTGTATTGGCATCCATTTAGCACCTATCTAATTAGCGGCCTACCACTTCGCCACTTATTGTTTTGCGGTTTTGCAGACATTGCAATTATATCAGTTTCTAAACTTGCAGATAAAAAGATCAAAGTAATAGCCGGGAAGAGCCAGTCACACAGACTATATTCAAAAATGTCAAAGTTAGACCAAATCAACGACGACGCTGATTCTGATTTCTCAGACGACGACTCCTATTCTGGCGACGAAGGGTACATTGATCTTGTGCGGAATGCTACCTCCAATATTCACGGAAGCAAAACTAAGCCATACACGACGTCGGTCTACCTCGGCTACGTTGACGAGCCAGAGGATAGCGCTGCCAACTTTAGAGACAGCAGGCTTGGAGGCCTGCCGGTGTGGCTTCCGGCAAACAGCAAGAAAGGGAATAATGTTCAGATACTGCAGCAGCCACCGAGCCCGGAGCTGTTGAAATGTCTGGCATGCGGGAAGAAAATGGCGTTGCTGGTGCAGCTGTACGCGCCGCTGGAGGATACAGAGTATGAAAGGGTGCTGTATGTGCTGGTGTGCCGAAATGGGGGTGCATGTAAAAGAGCGCCGGGCAGTGTGAGGGTTATAAGGGGCGTGAAGCGGGATATGGACGCGGAGAAGAAGAAAGTGGCAGAGGCTAAAGCTGCTGTGGAGGCGGAGAAGAAGAAAAAAGAGCATGAGGAAGAGAAAGAGCGGGCAAAGAAGGCGAAGCTCAATTGGGCGGACGAGGTGGAAGCAGAACAGTCGGGGGCACCACCAATTAATCCTTTTGGAGCTTCTGGCGGTAACCCGTTTGCAGCAGCAGACCCGTTTGCGAATATCAACAATCCATTTGCGCCCAAGCCAGCGGCCCCGGCTGCTGAGATCAAGAAAGAATCAGAATCCAAGAAGAACACTAAACCAAGTTTTGCAGAGGTTGCCCAAAAGGGAGCACCCCTTCCACCTGCACCTGCAGCACCTGTCGAGGACGACGGCACGCCGACCCCGCGCTTCGCCGAGTCTTTCTACCTCTACGTCGAAGCAGAAGAGCTCGACCCTATGTTCCACAAACGCACGCTGCCCGCTGGTCTCGACCCCCAGGACCTTGTCAACCTGTCGATTGACGCTGACGACTTAGAAGCTTCGACCTCCACAGACTCGGTAAAGATTGAGTCCGCCGCCGCCGAGATTGCCGCTGTCTCAGCCACCTCCGGTTCTGGCACGGCTGATGACCCCGCGTTTCAAAAGTTCGTGGACACAGTTAGCCAGAACCCAACGCAGGTCGTGAGGTACGACGCCAGCGGATCGTCGGCCCTGCTGTACTCGTCGAGAGATGCAGTGACACAGGCCCTGGCGTCCTCAGGACCCGGCGGTGCGAATGGCATCCCCATTAACCCCCTGACCCGCGAACCGCGGCACGTCGAGTTCCAAATCATGCCGCATGCCATCACTGTTCTAGAAGAAGCCGAAGTTGAAGCCCAAGCCGACGCCGATGCCTCAGCAACACAAGAAGACCGCCGGAAAAAGGCAATTCAAGACGCACTCACAAACGGCATGGACTGGGGCACGATTCTGGTCGCCACGCCTGTGGTCGATACCATGCCCGGCCTGGACGAGACGGGCGTCGCGTACTGTGAGGAGTGGGTAGGTGTCCAGTATGAACAGTTCTAAACCTCACATCGCTCTCATCTTCGTTTGAAAACTCTCATACTAGTTAATTAATAATAATTATCATATAGATACTATATAAATGAAACAATCGAGCAATTGAATTCATGCATGCAAATAATTCCTTCATTTCTACTCTTTTCTTCCTCTTTCATCATTTCACACTCTTCTTTTTAACTCATGTCACTCCTTCAGCGGCCGCTGCAAGCCACTCAAAAGCAGATCCAGCTTTGCAAACTGCCGCCCGTCGCTAGCAAACTTTCGATGCTTCTTGGACCCAATATGTTCAGCAAAATCTTCAAACTTTTCTTCGCAATTCTCGCAGAACCCCGGCTTCAAGTCCTTTGACGCGCTTGATTCTTTCTTTTCTGTGGCTCCTGCCTGTTGCGGTTGCTGTTGCAGCTGTTGGCGCTGCTGCTTGACATTCACTCGGGTCACAGCCTTTTCGCGGTCCAGAACCTTTCTTTTCAAGTTGTTGACTTCACGAGATGGCACTTGCGCAAGCACAGGATTTAACCCGTTGCCGCCAATTCCGCCACGATCTCCAGACAGAGCAACTGACCGAACCGCTGAGGTATAGTTCGACATATTGACACCTGACGCCACAATCTCATGGAACCGATAACTAATTGACGCAGCTGTCCGCATCAAAGGCCGTTGACCAGGTCTAAACACGTCGCTGTGTAGCTGCGCTGGTTTCTCAAGTGAGCCCACTGCAGATGCGACCGCAGGTTCCGTTGATTCTTCTGTGACCACGACCTTTCTCTTCGAATTCTCTGTTTCATCCAAAATCGCAGCTTTTCTCTTTCGTTCCCGGTCCACTTTCCTTTGGTATGCTTCCTCAGCATGACCCTGACGATCCTGGATTGCCCGAGGCGGATCTTCTATAAACGGGCACCTTCCAAAAGATGATGATTTGAATCGCGGCCAATCTCCTGCATTCGGATCGTCCAATCGCGGATACTCCTTAATCATATACGGTCGGTAGTGATGTGTTGGATCCCAAACCATTAAATACGGGCCCGCAAAATAATGATAATCCTCTCTTCTTGTGTGTGGATCTCGATCAGTTGGTCCTACAAGCTTTTCTTCACGGAGAAGATGTAATAACCGTGGCGCAGCAGTGATAGAAGTTTTGGCCGGCCCCAAGAGGTTGAACATAAAACGATTGAGCTTGTCGTAACTCCAAACCTTGATACCACGCTGCTTGGCCTTTATAAGCAAATCAGTTAAGGTTCCATCGAGCGGTCTTCGCGTAATGACATGCGTAACCTTGTTACCGTAAAACAGTTCAATCGTAGCTCCAACTCGCATCAGAGATGGCTTTACTTTTTCAATGCTGGCCTCGTCGATTCCGTCAAAGAAGATGTGGCTCTCTGCCATGATGATTCGCCACTGCCTCTGCCATTCTTTATGCTCTGGCGCCTCAAAGCAAACCTCTCCCTGTTCTTGCTCTTTTGCTTGATTGTACGGTTGCTGTTGCTGTTGCTGTTGTTGATGTTGCTTTAGTACTGTTGTCGTCAGTCCATTACGCAAAGCCTGCCTTCTGGCCAGATAGCTAGGCGTGTTCTGGATTCGCCCATCATGCTTAAGCTCTTGCTTGTGAGTAGCTGCTCGCCTGTAGCTGAATTTAGTCGGCTGTGTTTCTAGAGCAAGTGAGGATGGGACTCTCTCAAACCCAGCAGTACCTTTTGAAGGGCTCTTGGACGAACTCTTGAGCAGACTCTTTGACGGGCTATGTGAAGGGCTTCGGATGTTGACATTTCCTTCTTGAAGAGGTACACGAGACATTCTGGCTTTGCTATCAGGCATGAATTGAACTAAGAGGGGACTTGAACTTGCTGGCGCAAGATCTTTTCACTTGCTGAGTTTGCGTCGGGGATAAACTACTGTAGCCTTGCAAACCAGCTAGGGCAAAACACAGTTAAACCCCCTTGGATAGACCCAGAAATAAATAGAACAAGTATTGTAACTCTTTAATCTGATGATATTGCAAATGAACTGGGAATAAACGCGTCAGGTACAGATCTTGAATTTATTCCTTCTTATCCACACCAACTGGCTTGCTAATGCCTGTTAGTTTGAATGATGAAAAAAACAACGCAATGAGAAGGATGCTTTATATTAATGAAGAGACAAAATCAATCTTTTGAAAGGATGTTGTAGTATTGAAAAAAAAAGGGTGGAGGGTGGTGATGTTGGAGATTGTCAGGAAAAGAATATATGGTTGAGGGTTTAGTTTCACAAAACATTGATAATGTTGGCATGGGAAAGTTTTCTGATGTTTGGCTGTTTAGAGTGTGTGTTTTGGTTGTCTTGGAGATGGATACATATCACAGCCGCATTATCACATGACCTGTTAATTTAACACTTAAAACATAACACTTGAACCTTAAAACTTAAAACTTATAACATGACTCCGCATTTTTCAAGTACAAGTACTAATTAAGTTAAAAACTATCTCACTATGTATGAGGTTTTACAGTGATTTTTCAGTGATTTTTTTTTTTTCATTTATTCATGATTACACCGCAGCAGCAGCAGCAGCAGCCGCAGCAGCAGATTTCGACTATATTTTATAAAATAGTCATATATCAAACTCAACAATCATTACTCCACTCCAGATCTTAAAGCCCACCGTTTGTTCTCCACAAATGTTCCCTCCGAACCTCCCAGGGGGGTTTTTTTGTTCTTGATGTTGTATTCTGATATCCTCTTTGCCCTTCCCCGATATCGCTGACATAGGTCATCACCATTTATTTGATTGGTCAAAACTCAAACTCCCGATTTCGCTGCGGAATCGCCTCGTTGTAAAATGTTGGAAAATGACTCCTCCCTCACACGAGGCAAAACAAACTTTCCAACCTAACATATAAAAGAAATATCAACGCCTTGTTCTCCGCTAAAAACTTTCACCTTCATTCTTTTTTCATTAAACCTGTATATTCATCCCTTTTCAAAATGCCTAACGCCACAGAAGCTCCTAAAACTCTCTATGACAAGGTCTTTGCCGACCACATTGTCCACAAGGATGGTGACAACCATCTTCTTTACATTGACCGTCATCTGGTCCACGAAGTCACTTCTCCCCAAGCTTTCGAGGGTCTGAGAAATGCCGGCAGAAAGGTCAGACGCATTGATTGTACTCTGTCAACTGTCGATCATAACATTCCTACCACCCCCCGAACACACTTCAAGAGCATTGGCACGTTCGTCGAGGAAGAAGACGCTAGACTGCAATGCACCACCCTGGAGAAAAACGTCAAGGATTTCGGCGTCAGATACTTTGGCATGGAAGACAAGCGACAGGGAATTGTCCACGTCGTTGGCCCCGAGCAGGGTTTCACTCTCCCTGGTACCACCGTTGTTTGCGGCGATTCTCACACTTCTACACATGGTGCCTTCGGTGCCCTTGCATTTGGTATTGGTACTTCTGAAGTCGAGCACGTCCTTGCCACACAGACGATTATCCAGACCAAGTCGAAAAATATGCTCATCAATGTCACTGGTAAGCTGAGACCTGGCATCACATCGAAGGATCTGGTCCTCCACATTATCGGCCAGATTGGAACTGCTGGTGGTACCGGCATGGTCATTGAGTTTGCTGGTGAGGCTGTCCGTGCTCTTACCATGGAAGGCCGCATGTCCATGTGCAACATGTCTATCGAAGGAGGTGCCAGAGCTGGTATGGTTGCTCCTGATGAGACTACTTTCAATTACATCAAGGGCCGCCCTCTGGCTCCTTCTGGGGCTGAGTGGGACAAGGCTGTTGCCTACTGGAAGACTCTGCACTCTGATCCTGGTGCTCATTTTGACGTCACCCTCGAGATCAAGGCCGAGGACATTATTCCCACTGTTACTTGGGGTACCTCTCCTCAGGATGCTCTCCCCATCACCGGCAAGGTCCCTGACCCCGCTGACTTTTCTGATCCCATTCGCAAGGCTGGCATTACCCGTTCCCTTGAGTACATGGGTCTGACCCCCAACACCCCTCTTCAAGATATTGAGATTGACAAGGTTTTCATTGGCTCTTGCACTAACTCCCGTATTGAGGATCTCCGCCTCGCTGCCAGCATTGTCAAGGGCAAAAAGAAGGCCAGCTCTGTTATCAGAGCCATGGTTGTTCCAGGTTCCGGTCTCGTAAAGCTCCAGGCTGAGAAGGAAGGTCTTGACAAGATCTTTGAAGCTGCTGGCTTTGAGTGGAGAGAGGCTGGCTGCTCTATGTGCCTGGGTATGAACCCTGATATTTTGGATCCCCACGAGCGTTGTGCTTCTACCTCCAACAGAAACTTTGAGGGTCGCCAGGGTGCTCTTTCCCGTACCCACCTTGTCTCTCCTTCTATGGCTGCCATTGCTGGTATCACTGGTAAGCTCACTGACATTCGTGACTACATGGTTGACGTCACCCCCGCTGTCTCTATTGAGGTCGAGGAAAGTGACCACTACGCTGCTGAGAAGGAGCCTGAATATCGCCCTGACGAGATTGAGATCACTGAGGATGCTCCTGTTCAGTCTGCTGCTCACGGTGAGGACCACGACGTCAAGGCAGCTCCTCCCGCTGCTGGCGCCTCTACTGGTATTCCCATTTTCACCACTGTAACTGGTATTGCCTGTACTATTGCCAAGGCTAACGTTGACACTGATGCCATTATCCCCAAGCAGTTTCTCAAGACCATCAAGCGCACTGGTCTTTCCACTGGTCTTTTCTACGAGCTTCGCTACAAGAAGAACATGGAGACTGGGGAGATGGAGAAGACCGATTTCGGTCTTAACGTCGCTCCCTGGACAAAGTCCAAGTTCCTTGTTGTCACTGGTGACAACTTTGGCTGCGGCTCATCTCGCGAGCACGCTCCTTGGGCTCTTGCCGACTTTGGTATCCGCTGTATTATTGCTCCTTCCTTTGGTGACATTTTCTACAACAACTCTTTCAAGAATGGTTTGCTGATAATCCGCCTACCTGCCGAGGTCATCCGGGAGAAGCTGACCCCCATTTCCAACGCTGGCGGCGAATTCACCGTTGATCTGCTTAAGCAAGAGATCCGCACTGTTGACGGCAAGGTCCTGGTTGACCACTTTGCCGTTGAAGACTTCCGCAAGGTCTGCCTTGTCAATGGTCTCGATGACATTGGCATCACCATGCAAAAGGAGTCCTTTATCAAGGCTTACGAGGAAATTCGCAAGGACAAGTTCTCATTCCTTGAGAGCAATACTGATACTGTCATTAAGCCTGTCAAGGGCTCTAAGAAGAGCGCCTTTGGCCTCAAGACCCAGGAGTGGTAAACACCCGTTTTCCACTGAACCCTCCACTTAAAAATTTTACTTGTGCTTTTATTTATAGCTTTTGATTATGTATAGTTTCTTTGACTTTTAATTTATTTAATTTTTCCGGTAATTTGGGTGAAAAACATGGTCCTAGTGAAGAATTTAAGGTAGAAATTAAGGCAAAACTTTGGGAGACAGCCAACCGCCAATGTATAAGTAGAAATATTTCTCCGGATGGCATAGCGTCTCTCGGAGATTCATGGCCCATTAATTTATACTTAGCCTTGAACCTTTAGAGTTCAAGCAGCAGAGCCCGGGCATATGTGTCTGTCATTTTGGCTGCCAAGTGTAATATATACGTAATTTTACTAAGGACTTAATAGACCCGAAAGGTTGCTCTTTCATACAGGGTTAGGCCACAGATGTTATGGATTTGGTCTGGTTAAACTCTTCTACGGTTGATTAACACATCTTGGTCCTCCATGAAAAGTAGGAAGAGTCAAGGACTTGCAGCTGTATTATAAATAACGATTCAGCCACGCTGTCTGCTCCTATTAACTTTGCAGTCATTTGTATAAATACCACAATATCGTTCTCAACCAGCTCATATTCTTAAAATCTGTTCTTCAATTAAGGAGCAGAAATCATCATTAACAATGGCATCTCTCAATCTCAAACTCAACACTGGCGCTCAGATGCCAGCCCTCGGCTTGGGCACTTGGAAATCCAACAAAGGCGAAGTTGAAGCTGCAATCGAGCATGCCATTGTGCATGCCGGCATCCGCCACATAGATGGCGCCTCAGTCTACATGAACGAGTCTGAAGTCGGCGAGGGACTCCGCCGCGCAATTGCTTCTGGAAAAGTAACTCGCAAGGAGCTCTTCGTGACCACAAAAGTGTGGCCCAGTTACCACAACCGCGTGGAGGAATCATTGGACGAGTCCCTCCAGTCGCTCGGGTTGGACTACGTAGACTTGCTGCTGGTGCACTGGCCGTTTGGATTTAACCCGAAGGGAAATGACAAGTTCAGACCTACAAAGCCAGATGGCTCACTAGATTATGATGAGTCTTTCTCTTTTGAGACTACCTGGCGCCAGTTTGAAGCCGTGTACGCCAGTGGCAAGGCAAAAGCCATTGGCGTGTCCAATTTTTCAGTTGTGAGCCTCGAGGAGCTTCTGGCGGTCGCCAAGGTGGTTCCTGCAGTCAACCAAATTGAGGGCCACCCCATGCTGCCCTCACTCAATCTTTGCAATTATTGCAAGGAGAAAGGCATTGTGATTGAAGCATGGCGCCCACTTGGGTCGCAGAGCAGCTTGCTGTTGGAGAACAAGGAGATTGTCCGGATCTCTGAAAAGCACAATGCACCTGCCGGATCTGTCCTGATTTCATGGCATCTAAAGGAAGGTCGTGCCGTGATCCCCAAGTCAGTCAACCCAAAGCGGATTGAGTCCAACGCCATCCTGGTCGACCTGGATGGTGATGACCTTAAGACCATTGATGACCTGCACAAGACATTGGGTATTAAGCGTTTTGGTGCTGGTAGTTTTGCAGATGGCAGAGTTCATTTCGAAGACTGGGATTAAATTATTTGGTACCAAACTTGCATGTGTGTATTTGATGGAAGTTTTAATATTAACATGTTGGAGGAACTTCTGGATATATCAATAAGAAATCTGTAGAAGTTATTCAATATTGGTATTGTCTTTTATTGCTCACCCGCAGTTCCTAACCGTGATGCCTTGGAGCTTCAAGGGTCACTTGAGCAATAACGTTAACACCATTTTTCTATGGTCTAGCCTTTGATATATGTCATCAATGGAAATTTGTAGAGCAAGGATTTGTAGTAAGATGTTTGTATATAGCAGTTCTTGTGGTGAAGTGGATTTCTCACTGCTTATCCTACCGCAGATAATTTTCAGAAGGCAGTTCATTAGGCCAAAGATTTGAATCTGATCTTTCTTGCAGTTCACATTTTTCCACCTTAGATGACATCATTTGAACTGCAATTTACATTACTCTGGGCCATCTTTTTGAATTGTTGGGGAAACTAGACACCAGAAATTCAGGCTTGTTTGTGATAGACTTTTGGTAATTGAAAGCAGGATATCACACGGCTCAAAATCCTGGAGCCCGACTTCTTGGAAAAACCAAGAATGATGAAAGCAAATTGACTTGGATTGAATGGCAAGTGGTTTTCAGCATAGGTTGGCAGGGATGCATGCTAAAACTTGGATCTCAGTCTATCTCTACTTAGGATTCCTTCTGGTTTTTGATACGTTACTTGTAATTACATTTGGTTTATTTGAATCTAGTGTACAAGGCACAATAAACTAAGCAGAAAACTTTCAAGATCTTGATAGAATACTTAGCATGATGATGCTACAAGCAGCTCACTGTAAGTTAAATTGAATAATGGCACCAAAAGACAGGTAGATCAATATAGAGGGATCTCAGCGCAATCGTGGTAACAATAAATGCAATTCCAACAACCAATCTACCCAAATGAATAAAAAAATGCTCAACCAACAACATTTGAGTCATTATCAAGATGGCTGGACAGTTTTATGTTTAAAGATATGAAAGGATGCAAAATTGGCTGCTATCATTCTATTCATCATCAAAATCCTCAAATCTTTTTTCTTGAATCGAAAGTTCTCAGAAGCTTGAAAGACACACTCGAATCTTTGCAATTAGCAAACTTATTATTTTGGATGATTTCACTGCTTCTGGTTCTGCAACTTCCGTTGGACTCTAGCATGCTCAGAGAGATAACATTGTACTTTATAGCTCTGTTCCCAGTATACCTACAACTGTGCCCTGTGTGCCTGTCTCCAGCTTGTTTATAAGTGCGCATAGTAGAGCAACAAGGAGTTTTAGTTCTCTTGATAATCTTAGACTGATTTGAAATAGTATCATATAATTGATATAAATTCAATTGAATCTGTTACCAGTTTTTATGCCACATTTTCCCTAAGCACTTTGCTTAAGAGGAAAACCCAATCGTTAAATACCACTAGCACAGATCTTTCGAATAGAAATATTCCGCAGAGGCAGTAGGTACCTGATAACATGTGCAATATCCATCAATTTTTTTGCCTGAGCAAATAATACTGTCAGAGAGCAAAGACTTTCTTGTTTGTGCCTGGCTAATAAACATCAATTATAACACACTAGTTGGTTTGGTCTTATAATTAGATCTTATGAAAAACTTGGCATCATGACATGCCCCAGATTGACGTATCCGGAGACTGCGCCTTGTGCCTAAACGACATAATTCTGTCAAGGCGCCAGGACAAAGATACTTAAGCTTGTGCCAGATTGCCATTCAACTTAATGGTCCATAAGATACTGACCCACAGTCCTTCTTTGTGGAAAAAACGTGACTCTCTGCGTGAATGAACAAGTCACCTAATATCGGTATAACCCAATACTTGCAAGTTCCTGATATCGCGAACTATTACAAGGTTTGCACTTACAAATAATAAGGTATTTTAAATCTAGTTAGCTTGAAGCTAAATTAGGCGATCAGGGTAGCAGCATGAACAGCGCTAGCTAGCTAGCATCGTGCAAAGATATATTTTGCATTAGGGCGGGGAAACAAACCAAAGGTGACATCATAACTCAACGTTACCAGTAGTAGTTGACATCTGGTTTTGAGCGGCACTTTGTTACCTCCTTATGAGACTAGAGAGCTCTCAAAGTTGCCAGTCTAGCTAGAGTACGAAGACTAACTAATGAAGAGAAAAATCCAGAGTTACATTTCTCACCAGCCAAGATATCTATGACACCACAAAACAACATACCAAGCAAACTCATACAACATTACGATTTTCTGTCAAAGCTCCTAGAAAGCTCTTCTGTAGAGTGCCTTGAAATGAGATTTTTCAGGCTGACAGGTTCTGAAGCATCTCGCCACTTTAAGCCCACTTCTGAAGCACTTGAGAGCTGCGAGGCATATCGTGACATGACCAAATCGTCGGACAACTCCATCTTTGCTGGGAGCAGCCAGGATTCAGTGTTGCAGTTCTCAAGTGCTTTATGAAAGATTTCCAAATCAATATCGAATGCAAGCTTTTTGCAGCGATTGAATTTGTAAACGGTCTGAATGATGACACAAATAACGGCAAATCCGCCGCACATGAGGCACACAACTAGACCAGGCACAATGTTAATTTGGTCTTGAGCAAAAACAAATTCAGGAGAGTTAGGCGACTGGATCGTAGACAAAACTATTTCGTCGTCTGTTCGCACAGTCGTGTACTGAATTGACTGAGGGAATTTGACTGGATTTGAACCCGTGGAGTTGGAAAGACCAATCAAGTTGGGTCGGATTTCTTTTCCCGCGATGAGCAAGTGTCGCACATCAAAAGAGAGCACTGAATACACAGCTTCCCCTGATGAAGAAAAAAACCCTTGGTCGGGCTTGATAAAAAGCAGGGCATAATGCGAGGTAGGCACCTCTTGCGTATCGAATCTAACAAGAGTTTCATCTTTTGAAAAGAGAATTGTCGAGCCTAATGCAGTGGGGTCATTTATGTTAACAGGCGCATCTGCTTGCAGACGTGCCATCATATCTTTGCGGTTGTTTGGTGGGTTCGACAGAGTAGAGTTGTTTGACCTGTAATAATCAACGGTGTAGTCATCTTGAAAGAGAGAGTCAAGACGTAAACTCAGATCTCTGATCCCTCCAAACTTACTAGTAGTCCGCAGAGTCATGTACTCTCTTTGGATAACTTCAGCAAACAAGTAGTTTGCTCCCTCGTCTGTCTGATAGTATGTTGCAATTGTGTTTCCTGCAAATCCAAAAGAGTTGGGAAGATTGAGGTCAAACTCAAGCCTAGTATCGTTGCCATTATCTTGAAAACATTTCACTTGGATAGGGAGAACACCTTGATTAGAGTAGTAAGGCAAACCAGTGATCACAGAAGTGCATCGAAAGTTATTTCCAAGGGTGCTGTTTGACACCTTGCCAAAGCCGCCTGAAAGGATATTAAAGTCTCTAATTTCCTTGCTGTGCGTGTGATAAACACCTCCGTCACGAGATAAAAATGTTTTCTTGGAGAAAATACCTGTATCATTTGAAGATGCAATAATTTCTCCAGGCACTTGTAGCAGGCCAACAGCGGAAGCGAGAAAAGTGTCGTTGATTGGAAACGTAGCATCGATCCGCCTGGTAACAAAAGCAGTTCTTCTCTCGGAAAACTGGAAAAGAACCAAGTCTATAATGACTGCAATGGAAGCTAAAATTATTGCAATAACAAATAGTAGCCAAGTTGAGCCCTTGATCCTTTCATGCTGGGATTTAGCTCGAGCGTGACTTGATCGAATTGACGGCCGCCATCGCACATCTTGGGCCACTGAGAATATGTTTGTGAAGCGGCCAAAATATGATAGGATGAGCGCTGTTGATGTTGAATATATCGAGAAGAGCGTGGCAAGTTTGGGGATAATCAATCCTGTTGAGATTTTCGCGACGAACGAAACAATCTGAGCGGTATCAGTGCTAACAAAAATTCTGGCCATGATGATAAAACTAAAAAATGCAGATAGACTACTGTTTTACTTTCCACACCTCCAGATGTCTGTACATGGAGAAGAGAAGAAGAAGAAGAATAAAAATTCAAGATATTTCTTAAATATATGGAATTCCTTTTTATTATTAATGGAGAGTCTGGAGTATAGGCGCAGTTGGCACAATCCCAATATTGGTGTGCTGAACATAGAAGCTGCCCAGTACAAGTTATAAATATCAAGCAAACCAAGGCCATCCCTCCCCACTATAGCACCACTGTAACTACCTAGATTAGCGTCATGCTTAAACCACATATTGACACTACGATAATCCAGACCATGGATCTGACAAAAAAATAAATTAATATTAGAGGCACAGGAAACTGTTCTAATATATATATATTAATCTGCGACCAGTTAACTCCTTCTATTTTCCTTTAAGTTTTCTCACCGTCTTCATTAAAAGAAATGGCTTTCTATGTGACGGACACTACTGCACAGCTGCTGGCGTTTTGCGCCAAGGTAGCCACTGCAATGATGATTCCTATCGGCGCAAAGTTGATATCAATATTCTCAACGCGACGAGCGTTCCAACTTGCATACTTTTCATCGTTGGCAAATTTATTCTCGCTGCTGCTAGACGGGCGATTATGGAAACACCGTAAAGACGTTCCAAAAACCAGAGTTGGAGTGTCCATCAAGAGCTATTTTTTCATTATGATGGCAATACTGCTTTGGGCTCTCATCACAGTCGGCGATTTGCTTGTGTTCCAGCTTCCTAAACGACAGAACACTTTTGTATTCACACCGCATGTTAAGCTGGACATGAATTTCAGAGACTCCGCCTTCGCATTGAACGATACTACTTCAGCATTCGCACCTGCAGTCTTGATTAATTCAACAGAAGCCGACTTGAAGTTTGGTGATAACTTCTTTCTACCTCAAGAACCTCTGGAGTATACTAGCAATCCAGTCGTGAGATACCCCGCCAACCCAGCTTTAGGCTTCATTGAAAACATTGTGCCTTACCCAGATACCAAGGTTACTTTCCAAGGAAAGAATCTGACTTGCCGATCATACTTTCAGGTTGACAACTCGAGTGCTGAAGTAGGTGTCCCTCTATCGTCTGTACTTTGTCAAACGTCTCCAAATTTCACAATCAAGGCAACTGACTGGTATAACCCAACTCTAACTTCCAACAAGCCACGGTCTGTAGTCGCATTTGACACTGAAGATGGTGCCAGAATTGACGTCAAGACCATTGTGAAAAGAGGACACCAAGTCTTCACAGCTGGAACTTCTCTAACTCAGCCCATGGATTTCGTCGGAAACCTCACTAATGGCTACGATTGCATCTCAGTGCAAGTGAACGGGACATCTGAGGATCCTAAGTTTGATACATGGAGCTATCTTGACCAGTTTCAAGAGCAAGGCAAAACCGGCGTGTTTACCCAGCTCTTTTTACGGCAAACTTCGGACTCTCTGGGTGATTTCACCACACATCAAAACGAGTTCATTTATCTTACTACACGGGTCGTGGGTACAAACGATACTTCAGGCTTTGCCTCTCCCAACTCCACTGTAGTCAGTTTTGTGCAGTTCAACTTCAAGCATATTTTGATACCTGGAGGAAAGATCAAGGATCAATTCGTTAATTTTGACGTTGTGCCACGATCTTTATTTATGCAAACAGACCTCCCTGATGGGCATATCGTTCTGGCATTGCTCGACCGTCCTCAGCTACCCACCCTTGTGACAGTCGTTGCCAAAATTGACGCTATTCCTGCTATCTTGCTGATTGGCTTTGGCCTTGCCATTTCGCTCATTCTTTTCATTTCTCGCATCATGTACGAGCACTTTATTCAAAAGCAGAAGAATTCATTTGAGCCAAGGCTGGAACTGTTCCACTTCGCTTTGAAGGACCCTGCCATTGACTCTTCTCGGTCTTTACTCCGGAAAATTCAAGACACTGATCTGGTAATGGCAGATGGGTTTTGTCCAGAGACTGGACACAACCAGGTAGGCCTTGTGAAAAGAAATGTCACAATTCTACCTTCGCAGAGCCACTCTTCCTTTCACTAAATATTGGCATAGCAATGAGGTATAATAATTAATGGGTTATAGAAAAAAATTAATATCGGCCTCTCAGAGACCTGCAAAATTCCAGACTTTATTCTATAAAGTAAAGTGGTTTTGGTATAAACTCTCCCATATGCGTGAAACTTTTATTCTTCAGATTTTCATATATATATATAGCCAATAGCAAAGTTCAAGCCAGAAACAAGCTATGATTTTAAGATAAAATGTTGAGAAGGCAAAACATAATTCAGTGGCTTAAGCCACGCCACCAAAAGTTTAACGTCAATTCTATATCAAATTATGTACACATTAGTTCAGTCGTTTGCTCATATATGTAATAACCTTTCACCCATGGAGTTGTTACAACTACTCCACAAACTTGCATTCAGTTGTCAAATTTTCAAGGGCAAAGCTAACCAACTTCGCTGAATTAAACTAGAATTCTGACCAAGAGTTTTGATTTCCGGTTTTTGGGAGCTGTAAACTCACCTTGCAAATCTACCCCAGATTTCAATCGTTCGGTACGACTGTGGTACAAGTAGGTCAGAGTGGCTGTTCATGTGCACAGCTCCTCGGATTATCTATATATTATAACTGAGTATGAATGAGTCTAAGCTTATAACCAATGCTTTAAAAATAGTCCACAACCTGAAAAATTATCTATCATTTAAAAGCTTAGGAAAACTTCAATTTAAAGGAAAATGCTTAACTTAGAATGTATATGTATACAGTGCCCGCAAAAAATACAATTAGAGTTGTTCGAATTTAACGAAACTTTTACAATATTAGAATTAATGGCTGGGGCCTTGCCACAACGCCAAGGACAGAATAATGCTTGCTTGCTCATCAGTTCAAAGGCACAGTTAAGCAGCTAGTAACGTTATACTTTAGTTTGAGTAGTATGAGTTGAACAAGTATACTAGTTTGTGTTATAATATTGCATATTTTGGGTCGGGTATGACAGTGGCATTGACCATAAGATACAAGGTCTTGACAGAGTGACATGAGAGGCCATAAAAGACATTCAAATAATAAATATTTAAATTTGCTTACTACTCAAGAGCAAAGCCTGATTTTTCCAAGTTTTGGTGAGAATTGAATATATTTTTGAGAAGGATTATATATATGAGAAGACAAGACTCATTTGTATTGCACATCAGCAAACTAAGAACGACTATATATTGAGCGATTTTAACTATAACTAGATGAAGAATTTGCTTTTTTCTTCAGTGTTTAAACAAAAGTAAGACTAAATATTGCCAAGAAACGTATTGTCGATATGTAGAATAACTGAATGTCGACCAGGAAAATGTTTCCTTTCATCCACCACAACACCGCCAATATTTGAATTCTGAATGAAAAGAAAAGTAATCTCCGCAATTCTTGTATCTCTGATTAAAACGAAACTATTAAATCCTCAAAAAACGACAAACAAATGTTTCAAAATGACATCTTAAGTAGGTTTATGTTTTATCTTGTGAAATTTGTTGCTAGCTGTAATGGCATTTGGGAGAAGTGGGACAAGTTGTGCTCGTTAAGCCATTTACCTGTACAAGGTAAAGCTTGTCGGTGTCTGTTTCGAATCCAAGGGTGCCCACTATGTGCCGAATGAGTAATCTTCGTCCCTAGCACAAAGTAGGTTAAGTACAGGAGTAACACTTGAGGGGAGCAATCCAGCAGAGGTATTCCTGCCCATGGCATGGCGAAAGGACGGCACCGATGAGTTGGTTCAGTGGTATGGCAGCTGGCCCACAACTGCTTTTTGGTTTTTCAGACGTTTCATTCAATGTACATGCATTTTTATTTTTATTTTTATTTGATAGTTTTGAGGGTCTAGACTTTTTAAGAGGTTTGTGAGCGTCCCCACATTTTCAGCAGCGAGATCAGATATATATGTGCAACAGCCATGGAGTATCTAAACTACGAAACCAGTGATACTCATCATTAACAACAGCTGGATTGCTCGTAACCTCACTAATTGTGAGAAAGTTCATTAATCTACTACTGTACATCAAAGCGCGGCACTAACTAAAAAGAACAGGGAGCTCCTTGATGAGCTCGGTGCAGACCAAAGGGCTGATGGAATGCTTTCCATCTTGAATCTCATTAAGCTTGTATTGCGTAAACCCAAGACCATTGATAAACTCCGCAGTTCCCGTTGCCTTCGCAATAGGAATAGCATTGTCCGATGTGCCATGGAAATGGTAAATCGGGGTATCAACATTTGATTTCGAGAATGCTTTGCCGTCGTCATCCTTCAGGTGGTCCTGGATGAGGGTTGGCAGGTACCCCGAGATGACGAAAAACCCACCAATCTTAATATCCAGCGTCGCGGCGGCGCCCAGGACCAAATTGGCGCCCTGCGCAAACCCAACCAGCGCGATCTGGGACAGCGGGATGCCGCGCTGGACTTGGGACTCAATTTCGCGTTTGAGCTCGTCGACACCGGCCTTGAACAGAGTGAGGGCGTTCTTGTCGCGCTCGCCCTCGTCGTCGAACGGGTAGGGTGGGGCGTCGGGGGTCAGGTACCGCACGGGGAACAGATCAACGTGCTGGCGGAGCTGCATTTGGAATGGGCCCCAGTCCCCAGGGCTCCCGCCGCGGCCGTGGATCAGAATGAGTGCTGCACGGTTGACCATTTTATTTAGTGTCAAGTATGAGATGAAGTGATGGAAATGGGTGAGTGAGTGTTGGTAATTTAGGTAAGAAGAAAGCAAGAGGAGAGAAATGGGTTAAATGAAATCAGCACAGTCTCCCAGTAGTCCGAAGGGTAAGGGCCCCCGCATTATTGTCCCCATGTGGTCCTGTCAAATCTGTAGGCGACCAAGGGCAGGTTGAACTGTTGATTTTGACTTTATAGGTCTTGCCAGGTAGAGCGCTTTCAGGGAGATAGTACGAAGTTTTCAGATGCTTGACAAAAGAATTAAAAGGTTTGACCTGAAAGGGAGTTAAGTGGAATCAACAGCCATGGAGGAAAAAAGTTGTTAAAAGGCTTGGAAAACCTCGAGAATATGAATGATCCCATACCGAAGAAACACCGAACAAGCCAATAGTATATAAAACATATTTATGCGTTACTTTAAGCATATATAGGAATAGTTTCGACCATTGCAAGAGTAGATCAGCTTGCATTTAAAGATTAGCGAACGTTTCAACTTGTAGGCACTGTTTTCGCACTCACGCAGCATGCACCAACGGGAACAGATCCATTATTTTGAAAGTCAGGTACAATTATAGATGACTTTCAATGCCGCGATGTGCAGACAGGACAGCCTGGGCCCACCAGAAGGTTTACTGAATTTGAAAGCTAGTAGACCCTCATTGAAGACTCTTAATTTCTTGAATCTACTTATTCGGATGCATTGGGTAAAGCGAAAGATCTAACTCCAAGCTAATGATCCCTAGACTCCCGCACTCTCACTCACATACAGGATTGAATCAAGAGAGATCCAATCAATTCAGAAGATTTGACAATTTGGGCACACTAACCAAGCAGGATCAAACTTATGGCATGGCATACATGGATCAACGGCTGCTCTTGAAATTTGATGGAAGACTAAGGCCATTCTAGTGTAGCAGATATATAAGACGCCCCTATTACCACTGTTTATAACCCTAGGCCAACAATTTTCAGATCCTCATTTTCTCAAAGACTCCAGCAAGTACCCATTATAACAATTTTAGTCTCAATCTATTGATTACTGGTAAAGTTCAAATCTAATCAAGTCAATTCAATTGACTTCACGTAAAGTCTGTTCTTTTGTGTTTTC
Source organism: Geotrichum carabidarum (assembly GCA_030556585.1). NCBI lineage: Eukaryota > Fungi > Ascomycota > Dipodascomycetes > Dipodascales > Dipodascaceae > Geotrichum > Geotrichum carabidarum. The sequence continues at coordinate 28,234 of JAKTUH010000101.1, forward strand.
CTCTGCAGAGGCTTCTGTTCTCGTCTTGTTTCGTTGCGTCCTTCACACCTTTTTCTAATACCAATTCTTATAACCGTTTCAACCCCGTTTTTTTCTTACCCACACTCTTCTTCTTCTTCGCCGCCAATACGTCCCCTGCCCCTACTGCAGCAGCCGCAGCTTCATCCGTTAACGGCGGCGAGTTCGGCTGAGAACCTAATGCCTTTAGCACGTTGCCTGTACCGCTGCTCTGTGGTCCCCCAGTACCAGTATCTTCATTGGCGGCAACCTCGTCCTCGTGAATCTGGCTCCCGCTGACACTGGTGCTGCTTGACGCACCGCCGTCACCGCCCAGCGGGGCTCCGTACTGCCTAATCACGTCGTCTCTTTTCATAGCATGCACCTTTGTCATGACGCGCGCCGTGCGCTCAAACGAGGCATAGTCCTCTAGTAGCAGCTTGCCGGCCTCTTCGTTCAGAGAGGATTCGGGGTTGGGCTGGATCAAGAGGCACCTTATCGTCTAAGTTACACCTTTCTGTCAGTATCAAACCACATATACTCTACACTCGCAGTAGAACAGAAAAGAAGGACAACAACTTACTAGAATAATCTGCGCAAAATCCAATTTCGGTGTCCAATCTCTCTTAAGCGTATCCACACACACCTCGCCCGTGCTTGGCTGCACGTTCGGATGAAAGATCTTGGTCTTGAAATACGCTTTCGGCGGCTGCTGAGGGTACTCCGGCGGCACCTGCAGCGTGACGCGCCACCCGCCGCCGTGGTACGCCGTCGACTCGGGGCCGAGGATTATGAAGGAAACGGTGGTCATGTCGCTAAGACTGTCGCCGCCGTTGGTCACATCGAGGATAGTGTCGGGTGGAGGAGACTTGAAGAGATTGAAAGTATCTTTCTGGAGTCGATTCACCATTTTGCTTTATTGAAAAGATAATATAGCTAGCAGACCAAGAGCTTCGTTGTGGTAACGGGCTTGGTAAAGGAATTGGAAATCAGGTAAACACCCAGGCTCAAGTCGGTTGATTCATTCATAAACAATGGGTTAGGTTAATTGCTACAGCAACAGACTCACCAAAAATGTATGAGCCGTACGTTTGGTTGGTTCTTTATTCCTAACAACATATAAAATTATACCAATGAATTCTTTTGTGTTTAATTACAAACGCACCTGGGGTTTCTAATTGCCAGAGCATCATATATATATAAATGAGAAATATGTATTTTAAGAAAAAGTGGAATTAAAAAAAAAAATAAAATAATAGTCTAGACTTAGAACTTGCAGGTCAGATCGTACTTGGGGGTACCGTCGTCGTGCAGGACACCCCAGAACTTTTCAACACCAGAGATACCAGAGGTATCGGGCTTCCAGGATTCATCGTAGGCTTCAAAGACCAGAGTGTTGATACCCCAAGCACGGATAGCACAGACTGCGTTCTGCCAGTAGTTTGCTGCGTTCTCCAGGGAAGGCTCCGAGACACCAAAGTTTGCCCCACCAGTGGGCCAGCCGGTCTCACCGACCCAGAACTGAATGTCGGTAGAACCTTTGATGGTCTGAACAGTCTGCAGGGCCTGCATAATGTCGTCCAAGAACGAGTAAGAAGCGTTCGCCTGGGTCTGGCCCTGCCAGTAGGAGAAGGCGTTGGAGAGGATCACGTCGGAAGCCTCAATTGCGGGTCTGCTGCCACCGTCGACGAGAACGTTCCAGGAATCGGCAGTTCCAACGGGAATAGAGCCGTAGCTCTTGCCGTCCTTGTCCTTAATGTTGGCAACAAAGCTCTTGATGTCCGAGATTTTGGCAGCCAGGTCCGATGCAGTCATGTCCTTGCGGTACAGGGCCTCCGAGCCCACCGTGAACGCCACGACATTGTCGACGGACATGGTAGGAAGGTAAGTCGAGAGCGCAGCCTTCTCAGCGGCGTAGTGAGCATCGTCGTTGGGCCAGATACCCAAGAAGGCCTTGAAGTTAGTCTGGGCCAAAGCGGGACCCAGGTTCTGCAGGGTGTTGCAGTCGCTCATAGCGTAGACACGGACAATGTTGGTGTAGGCCTGCATGTCCTTAAAGTCGGTGAGAAAGTCGTTGGTGTACTTGCAGTTTCCGTCCGGGTTTCTCTTGACACCGAGGTTGAAGCCAAGCGAGCCCATGGCGTTTGCAGAGGTGGCGGCCAACAAAGCGAGGGCTGCAGCAGATGTGAAGAACTTCATGATGATGACGATGAAACAATGTAAAATGCTAAAATGAGAGGAAGGAATGAAGATAGAAAAGAAGGAAGAAAATGAAAATAAAAAAGAATCAAGTTAAACGAGAGAAAAACTTGAGTTGAGATAATCTTTTAAAGGTCTAAAGAGAGTGGAAGGAAGAAAGAAAGAAAATATCAAACAGAGAAGGAGAAGAAAAATGTCAGGCAAAGTGCAAGGGAGTAGGACCTAACCCTTCAGTACGTACCACAAATGCCTAACCGGGTAATGAAAGGTGTTAAATTTAGTCCAGTGGGAAACGAAATCCAAAAATAAACTCAACGGCTGACAACACCACACAGGGCTCTCCCCCTTACACAATATAGATTTGTATAACAGTATGTAGGCAAATGAACAACCACGCTGGTGCAAGATACTGTATACATAAGTGCTTTATTCAATTGACACTGGTGATAAAGGGGGTAAAGTGCAAGGGACGTCACAAACCGGCATCCAGCGACATTGCATATTGGTAAACACGATCTCAAAGGAATGAAGGAATCAACGCATACTCAACTCTAATCACTGTTGCAGCACAATGTATTACAACCCTTTCTAAACTGCACAAACTCAAATCAAACGAGACAAATTGTGTATAACCTAAGTTCAAAGTATATATATTTATACAATATTGCAATATTGGAATCAAGATTTGGGAAATGGGTCGACCATACTCAAAGTGAGACAAGGACAACCAAGAAATTTGGTTATGGTACTGGAGCTGGAATGTTGAGCTGAACTTTGTTATTTGAGATTCACGCAGTAAAAACCAGACAGAAGACGCTGTTGCGTCTAGATTGAAATCAAGTCAAGCCAATGTTGAAATGACATATGAACATAGGAATGAAAGGTGGAGGCTAGATATACATAGGCCTACATATTTGGCAGAGATCATATATGTGGTCGGTACCCTGAACGAACTGGATTTCAAATACTGAGAAGAATGGCACAACATCTTGAGCAGTTCAGAGAGCTTGAGTTAGGTAGGCAAGACAGCTGGAATTCTAGATATGAGAGAGAGTGAGAGAGAGAAAGAGCAGTCATCGTTACCTATGGCAATCCAGGGTCTTCTAAGCGGATTTCTATGATCTTGACTCAGCATACTGTTTAATTTCAAGATTCATCATTTTATTTAACCTAAAACTATATACTCAGTTGCACCAGACTCTTGACAAAAATTGCATTCCTTTTCTAGTTGGCAAAAAAGAAGGCCTACTTGGCTTCATAGCCCTGCTTCAGTTTCTGCAGCGCCGTCGCCGCTCCACTTTTGCCCAGTTTCCGCACCAGCACATCCCCAATCTCGGTCCAAAGTGCATCGTCAATCTCAAGAAGCGTAGCCGGACTGTCCACCATCTCCACATCGCCGTCCTCCGGATCCTTCGCCGCAGCAGAAGTATTGGCAGTGGTGGTGGTGGCAGCAGACGGACTTGCCATGACCACAAGCGCAACTGCTGGTTTCTTGCCAGCCGCAACATCGCCCACAAGCTCTCCCACCGCCTTCGAGTCCGGAACCACCTTACCCTTGACCAGCACCCGCAACGTCTCGGGCGCGCCGCCTAGCTTGCTCAATCCAAACCCTTTTTGCTTGTCGGCCTGCGCCAGCTCGTGCTTAAGCTCAAGCACAGTCATAGCAGGGGGGATATCGTGGAGAGTGTGCTCGAACTTGGCGCCCTTGATTGACTTGACCGTCACGTCCACGCCTTCTTTCTTTCCACCACTGCCCCCAGCAGCAGCACCCCCAGCAGCACCGGCCGCACTGCGCTTCACTTTGCGCTTGGGCACAGGCATCTTCCCCACAGTCACCAGATGCTGATCCCGGGCCACGTTCTGGACCTGCGAGGCCAAGTGGGTGGCTTTAAAGCCGGGTGGTTTGCCGTCCGCAGCGGAGTGGAGCAGGTGCAGGTAGGCTTTGGCGAAGTTGGATTCGGAAAGAGGAGCGGGGGAAGCTGTACTTGAAGCCATTGTTCTTGATGTTATTGTCGTAGATCGTAGAGAGCTTGCCGTTGGTGATTTTTTGGTTGATGGCTATGTTTGCAGATGGTTGTAGAATCTTGAACTCAAGGTTAGTCTGGAGAGATTTGGGTGTGTTGGCGTTGCTAGGAAAAAAAAGGTGAAGGCCACGTGACCGTGTCACAAAAACATGCTCAGGAATAAAGTTAACACACTAAGCAAAGAGAGTGTCCTCATCATAAGTTCCTATTCAAGTTCAAAGATGCGATACTTTACAAAAGCTAAGACGGTATAAGCATCTTAATTATCAATAAGCCTACTTTACTTATCTCCTTTGATCGCTCTTTCTTACAAAGTCCAATAGTTCTCTGAGTGCTTGCATCCATGCGCTCTTCATATAATGCCATACGTGCACGCCAGAATTGTAAATCAAGTAAAATAGGTTATATTAATAAATAAAGTACAGGTATGCAATTGTACACATATCTGAAACTGTCGTCATCATGTCATGAGAAAAGAAAAACGAAGAAAACAAATCAATAAACAGTCAAAGAATAATAAGCAAGCAAAAATAAAAGAAAGAAGAGGAAGAAGAAAAAAGAAAGTAAAAGAATCAGTTCACACAAATCCAAACTTAGCCTCATAGCACTTCCGAACCATTTCAACTCCCTTCTCAGTCCCACTCCCGCCAGCCGCAACGCACTCCAAGATCTCGCCCAGCTGCTTCACAACCTTTTCCACGTCCTCCCTACTCGCTCCTTCTATTACCTCAGATGGATGCTGGTTGCCCCGACAGCTTAGCACGCTCACAAGACCACCCTCTTCGTCGATAACCACAGCTTTGGAACTGTCGAGTCCTTCGCTCTGCATGGCGGTGAAAATCCGGGATTCTAAAAAGGGAGAGGAAGAACAGCCTTGCAACACAAAGTCGGGCTGGAAATCGCCGACGAAACCAGCGACAGGTGTGACAACTAACGGGGGAAGTGTTGTGGTATAATGATGCTGTTGGTGCGGCTGATGGTGTGTCTGGGAGTGATGGAGGTGGGAAGTATTGGAAAGAGAATCGGATAAAGAGAACGGGTCCAGTAGCTCATCAAACTCAGAAATAAGCAGCCCGTCGTCCTCGTCGTCAATTGCTGGCACGTCCAAACACACAGCGCTCTTGCTCGGAATTGAAACGCTCTCAAAAGAGGTACTGAACGAAGCTGGGCTCATGCTCGACACACTGCCCGGCTGCTGCTGCCTGTTGCTGTTGGTGATAGAGCGATTGGTGGTGCTGTTGGGGTTGGCCATGGAGACGGCAACCGACGACGCGTAACTGCTGATCCGCGAGTCAATGCTGTTCGACCGGCTGTTCAGCGTCAGCGTCGCCATCCCGTTCGTCGCCGCTGCGGCAGCAGCTGCAGCCGCCCCCGCCAACTTGCGGGATGGCAAAGTCGACGCCCGCGCCACTGCGGGCTGCGCCGCCATCTCGGGGCTAAAGTACTCAAATTCGGTGCGCTCGTCCAAGCTTGGTGAGTGGAACATGATGTCGTCGACCGAAGCTACGGACACGGTCGAGTTGGCTCTGCTCTGCCTCTTGTGCCACGTGAACGAGCTCGCCGTCGCCGCTGTCGTGAAAGATGATGCCGACAGTGCTGACAGCGCGGACGACGCCGAGCCCGAGCCTGAGGGGGACAAGTCCCGCGCCGAGAACGAAAACGATGTCGTTGCTTTGCGGAACATGCTGGCCGCGACGTGCTGCAGGCCGTTCGCGCTCGCCAGCCGGGACATGGCCGAGTGGCTTGTCGACGCCGCTGTGCTGCTGGATGAAGACGACAGGGACGACGCCGAGGCCGAAGAAGACGACCACTTGAACGACGGGCGGATCACGTGCGACATGGTACAGATCCCGGGCGACTCGGCGACTGGAGCTTCGCCTGCTTTGGGGATCTCCCAGCCGCCCATCCCGCTGCGTTGTACGGGCAGCACCGAGGTGGCGCTGGCGTTGCTATTGACTTGTCTAACCGGTGGCAGGTCGTCTAAATCGTCTTCTAAATCATGAGCAGCACGCCGTGGTTTGGCGAGCTTGGCGGGTGCTGCTGAGTCCTGGTACACCTCAGAGTACGAGTCATGGATCAGCGCTGCCAACAAGAAAACCAGCCTTCTCGTCGTAATCCTATCTCCGACTACTACCGTTCGTGTTTTAATCTGCCCCGCGGGGCCCCGGTTCGGCGTAATCAGGCTCTTATTACACTTGACGAATGTCGCAATCATCTTGGCCACAAACTCGGGGCCGTATTGGCGGGCGGCCCACCTCAGCTCGTCGCGCAGCTCGGGCCAGCGTTTCTGGCCGCATGCGACGCGGGGGGTGCGCACTGCGCCCAGGAACCTGCTCTTGAAGGCGTCGACAGCATGCCTGATCTGGTCGTCGACCGCGCCACAGTGGTAGTACCTCGCCGCATCGTGCTGGAACTCTCTCAACCTTAAGGGCAGCCTTTTCGCTAGCTTTGCAGCAACTACCAGCTGGAGCTGGAGCAAGGCTGCCGAGAGCTCATCCCAGTAGTTTGTAATGCACGAGTTTTTGCCGTCTGCGTCGTTCTCGCAAGCAGTCTCACTCTGTTCTGCGCCCGAGGACGATATAAACACGCAAATGGCGCATGTGTAGTTGGCTACTTTAGGCGCCAAGCCTAAGCCGGCTTGACTTCCAGACACGTCCAAATCTGACGCACCAGGCGGCGGGGCGGCAACCTGACTGGATGGATAACGGGGGTTAGGGTCTACAGGTGGGCAGTCTGTGGTCCAGAGCGACGCTGACGATGGATCTGAGCCATTGCTAGGAGGAGAGCCACCAGTAGACTCTAACCGAAACAACCGCGAGACAAGCCACTTGTGCGATGTCGAGTCTGCTGCCAAGGGAAATGGGTGTAGTTTGGTGATTGGTCCATTGTATCTTATTTGGGAGGACCCAAACACTCTGTCTTGGAGGGCGTGGAAGGAGGGGATATCCGAGGCCCAAGAAAGCTGCTGTTGATGTTGGCTCTGATGGTACCCTGTGGCTACCTCCGGGGCTATGCTGAACGAGTCAAAGAACGGGTAGTCTACGAAGGGGATGTCTGATATGACGGCCACACGTAGATCTCTTGCTGGGTCGATATGAGCGAGGGGCGTCTGTCTGAGGTTGGTTGAGCCGTAGAGGAGGTTTCGCGTATCAGCTTCGTCAATGACCGATATTGGTGGTTTCGAAATAGAGTCTAGAGATTTTGTTGAGGACGGGTTTGTGGTGTTGTTTGGGTGGAGGGAAAGTAGTTGTGGAGGGAGGTGAACGAATTCTTCGATAGAAACCGAGGAGGAGCCGCTCGGTCTCAGGTGGTTTGAGAGGAGTTTTCCAATCATTCTGGGTTCTAATTCGAGTAAGTATTCATGGTGATGTTTATAGTGTTGTTAATGCTGATTAGATATATAAAGTAGATGAAACAGAAAAGAAGAAGAAGAAGAAGAATAGAAAAAAATACAGGAAAAGGAAAAGAAAAGGAAGGAGAACAAAAATTTGAATTGCCATGGATGGCTGTCCGACATGGAAAACTTTCTTTTCTTTTTTTAGTTATATATAACGGTTCCCATATGACAATAGTGTAACGCTGACAGACACATTACATAACAGCGCTTATCTAAGTTTTGCTATCAAAACCTTCCATTGCAATATATATATATATATATATTCCCGCCCGCGTATACAGACCACTGTTAAAGTTTAACTGGTCCATACATATCAATCCATATGGATCCGATGGCAACTTCAATGTATTATAAATAGCAACGGCACTCTCTTTGACAACAACAAAAAAAGTAGTCGGAAATTAAAGAACCCGGGGGTTTCTATTTTTTTTTTTCTAAGACTCAAGATTAGTATATATATATATATATTTTTTGTTATGAGCATTAGGGCCTCAATGACCTTCCATAATAACTGGCACTGGATATATATATATATATCCAAAGGGCTAGGGTATATGATTACCCAAATTGGAATTTGGTCCGTAATAAATAGCAGTTATAGCTTTCATGGTGATAAAGATAACGTGATGAGCAAAAAGGGAAAACACATACCTATAAATGGAAGTTATTGGTCTGTGTATATATATATATATATATAGCTTATAGACTTGGACCAAGAAAAAACAAACAAGAGGCTCCTCAGGTACGTAATATATGGCAACAGTTACATACATTATAAATTTAGTTGAAGCATTGAAATCAGGTTGGTGTTGAGATGGCAAAAAGCTCCCTGAACCAAAGTCATATCTTCAATTGTGTGTGGTTTGACAAAAGAGTACAATTGTAACCTTTTGCTTGATTGCATTCAGATCTCATGCTGCACAGTGAATGATTATATACGAGATTGTACGACATTGCCTTGGCAATAAAATACAGTCTCCAAGACACTTCTTCATCATGGATGTTGATAAATATCGCTGCAAAAGAATTATAAAGTATGGCCTTTAACCACATCGTTCCTGCTGCTTGACCTTTGATCCTGATGCATTAACATTCATTCCATTGAGCCCTAGAACAATAAGGCAAAATTAAAAGATGTTTTTCATCGATTAGCCTATTTCAAAGTACCTACTCCAAGGTCAATCAACAATCATATCTCAGAACTGTGATATCTTACACAGGGTTGAACTTCAAACCCATTGTTTTATTTCATGCAATAATTTTTTTTTTCTGGACGGTATAATGCAATTGATTCTAATCTAATCACTGAAGAAATTTCAAGGTGACATACATTACATTATATAGAGTTAACAGGTAAAGAAGCAAGTTAAATGGCTTGAAGCTGAACGCTGGCATTGAGAAATTGAACCATTTGCAAAAAAAAAAATTGGTTATTGAGAATAGCTTAACTATTAATATCAGTTATAAATTTTTCGAGCGTGGAGAGTAATTGAGAGCTATCTTACTGTTTCCACTTTAGTTTTAGGATTTTGACGGGTTTCGCCAGCTGCTAGTTGCAACCATTTAGCCTGCTAAGACATGAAGGTTTCTCGCTATCCTATCTGTGGCATTGATATAACTAAGTGCATCCACTTACTTGGCAGTTATTCTATTGCTCATGATGGGTTTAAATTAGTTCAGGCTTTGTCTCACGGAGACTATGTTTAAATGTAGAAGGCAAATTTGTGCACTGTAGTTAATGGTAGTAAATTTCTGGTAGTAAATTTGGAGGAATAAATAATGGAGAAAAATCAATTTTCAAGTATAATGAATGGCTAGAGTCAAGAAAAAATATGAGATTTCAAATCAACGCAAGTTAAAAAAAAAAACCCTGTGAAGCTAAAAAAAAAAAAAAAAAAAGAGCAAAGACTAGCAATGCAAAAGATTATGTCCTCAATTGCAAAAAAATCCAATTGTGACCTTTTCATTGGAGAGCTCCTTCTATTTTAAATGTTTCTGAAAATGCGTGGCTTAAAAGGTTATCAATGTATATCTCGATGACTTTTTCAAGTCTTGAGTTAGACCATTTCCTCCTTTGAATGCTTCAATGATAAAAAAGCTCAATGGAATTGCAATTAGATTCATTGCCCTAGTTGTCTAGTCGAGCTAGGTTTACCGTTAATGCGGTGGTAGGTTTGAAAAGTAGGAGCAGTTTTTCAGCTTCCACAACATCACTTGGCTTGGTAGTTTCTAGCCAATCCAAGTTGATCACACGAGTCACCAATAGTACAATCAACATTTCCTCAGTTAGTTTTTTTCAGTTCAATTCACACTGTTCCGTCATTTTTGAATATATTTTTGAACCACTTCACTGATAAGAGTTTAATTGGGGTCATCTTTTCCAAGTTGTGGGGCTCCAAAGATCTGATTCTAGAAGCCTTCCTAAAAATGTTTATGAGGCCTTTTCTCAATCAATTACTCAAGAAAAGAAAAAGCTTTGACAGCTGTCGCGTGCTTGATATCCTGATTTTCTTCAAACATCAATATATATTTATTTCAATTCTGTGGGGTTGAACTTCAACTTGTAATATCAACAAGCGACTTTGCCCTTTGAACCCACTATAGAATGAGCAACCAGCGAAACAAGGTCGACGTGATCTGTCAGGAACCAGTTTGAACTGCAGAACCACTCATGAACCTATGTGACTATACCACCATTTCACAGCGCTTTTTCCTTTGTCAAAACCAACCGCCAACTTTGTTTGCAATGACCATCTCTCAACATCTCAACGAGACCAATATATTAGTGCAAATCGAAGCAGATGCATGTGTTGCCTTGATTGGTCCTAAATGGCTTTAAAAGTATATACAGTGTAGTTTTTTTTTAATTTCTTTTTTTTCATTTATTATTATCAATATTATATATTTATGGCTGGTTCTTTTCACTTTCATATAAAAATTCATAAATGAATTCAAAGAAAGAAAACCAAAATAAAACCAGTGCGAGTCTCTTTTCTTCTACCCTTCATCTTTTCTCATATTTCATCATCTAGCTCAATTGTATATCCAAGTAGTCTGTCAATATGGCCCAAATCCCGCCTTGGGTGCCTGCCCTAAGTTCATGCATCGCACAGTCGCCCCGTCCGCACACATTTACCTTCTGCACCGTGTCCCGTGATAACATGCCTAGAGCAAGAACATGCGTGTTCCGCTCTTGGCTCTTCAACGACCCGTCCACTGGTGTTCTGATCTTTACAACCGACCAACGGTCCAGCAAAATCAGTGATCTCATCTACCAAGACGGAAAATACGAGGCCTGCTTTTACTTCCCAGCAATGTCGATGCAGGTCAGGCTATCTGGGTTCACCCAGATCTTGTCGTATCATCAGTATCCGACTGCAATGGATATAGCGTCATCGTCGGGTCCAGGCAGGCATCCGCCGTCGCCGACGGGAACCCCGGCTTTCTACCCAACAACCTCAGCCCATCCCGCTGCAGCGGCTGCCATGTCCCAGATGCCGCCCAACACAATTTCCCACGCCATGTTTGCCAACCAACACCAGACCAGCTACAACCCGCCCAGCAAAAAGTATCCCGTCTATTCGCCTACTTATAAATCCACGCACGACATGTTTTCCTCCTCGCAGGGCAGGGCACCGGCCCCGTCACCAGACGAGTGGCGCGCCGAGTTCCTGAGAGTGTGGTCCACCATGCGGCAGTCCGCACAAGCCAGTTTCCGACGCCCGCCACCGGGTTCTCCCATGTCGCCGCCGAGCCATAGCGCCATTGACAAGATTGCTAGAGGCGTGGACGGGTACAGCGATGAGTCGGGGCTGGAGAACTTTACTGTGCTGGTCATGTTTGTAAACCACGCGGACTGCTTGACGGACAGGTACATGAACCGTAGGGTTTTGTATCACAGAGTTAACGAGGGTGAATGGGTGGAAGAGGAGGTTTGCCCGTGATCGTTTGATTCGTGAGATCAGGCAGGTTGTGCATTATGACTTTTTATGACTATCCCAAGTGATGACCGCCACTTTATGACTTTTCTACTAATTTCTTAACCAGCAGCGTTCTTATCATCTGCATCATATAAATATCATGTTTTCATAGTTCCATATATCATGAAAACTCAGGTACTTTTGGCATTTTTACTCATGGAGTTGATTTCCAAGGTTATGCAAAGCTCCTATCCCCATCCCTTTGAAAAATTCACGTCTACACCTCACCTAGATTTTTTCTTTTCCTTTCCTTCCCTCGCCTTTTCCACCACCACCAACGCCCTGTGCTGTGGAATCTTTCCATCTACTTCGACCACCTCGCTTCCCCGAGACACAAGGAGCCAAGGACGGTTTTTTTTTACACTTTTTACCAAGGGATCTAACTCTTTCACTCCTTTTTTATTTCATTTTATTTATTGTTTTCCTTAGACCAAAGCTTGGAAAATCCCACAAATACGCGAAACCATGCGAGGCTTGAATCACCGCGGTCGCCCGGGTGGCCAGCGAGGGTTCGACGCCGAATCCAGCTCCGAACCGGACCAGGATCTGCCCGACGTGAAATTGCGGGCCCCTCACTCGCCTACTGCCCGCCCTGTGCAAAGTGTTGAAACTGAATCACCAGCAGCCTCGGCTGCTGCCAACCAGGAAAGCGACCAACCACAATCAGACGTGGACTCAAAACCGGACGTGAAAATATCCACGAATGGTGGAAGTAACGAGTCAAGATCACCGAAAAGCGAGCATGAGCCTGTGGCGGGGTTGAAGGAGGACTCGCCGGACTCGGATAGCTCGCTGATTAAAACTAGTCGATCGAAAAAGGTTCCGCCCAATATCCAGCTGTTCTTAGATTGCCCCAGTGTCACGGATGAAGCAGAGGGGACTTATGAAACGTTGAAAGAATGTACATATGCAACCAAGTCTCTGGGCAACTCGGGGCAGGACGAGGCCATGACCTGCGACTGTAAAAGCGAAGTTGGTAAGTAAAGCCCCTCTTATTAAACAACCAAAATACTTACAAGGTCAGTTGACAGTGTTAACCACGCGTGCGGAGACGACTCGGACTGTATTAACCGGCTCACGTCTATTGAGTGCATCAACGAGCGGTGTTTGTGCGGAACGGACTGTCAGAACCAGCGGTTCCAGAAGCACAACTACGCTAAAGTGGATGTCATTCATACCGAAAAGAAAGGCTATGGTCTGCGTGCGCTGTCCTCGATATCTGCAGGGACGTTTGTCTACGAGTACATTGGCGAGGTGATTGCCGAAACCAAGTTCCGCAAGCGCGCGCTGTTCTACGAGCAGTCAGGGGTCAAGCATTTCTATTTCATGATGCTACAAAAGGGCGAGTTCATAGATGCGACGGCCAAGGGCTGCTTGGCGCGGTTTTGCAACCACTCGTGTAATCCCAACTGTTATGTGGATAAGTGGGTTGTGGGTGACAAGCTCAAAATGGGCATTTTCTCGAAACGCCTAATCACCCCGGGCGAGGAGATCACATTCGACTACAACGTGGACCGCTATGGTAGCGAAGCGCAGCCCTGTTACTGTGGAGAAGCCAACTGCATCGGGTTTCTCGGTGGCAAGACCCAGACCGAGGCAGCCTCTAAGCTGCCGCAGCTGCTGGTGGAAGCGCTTGAGCTGGACGCCAGCGACGAGGACAAATGGGTGGCAACGACGAAACGAAAACGCAAGAAGAAGACGGACGAAGAACTTGACGAAGATTACGGCGAGTCCCTGCCGACCAAGCCTATTACCGTGGCCAGCGTGTCCAAGGTCATGAGCAGTCTGCTGCAGTGCCGCGAACAATGGCTCATTGTGAAGCTCATCTCGCGAATTAGCAACACTACCGACAATGCCATTCATGCCCGCGTCATGCAAATGCACGGTTATCAGATTTTCGCGTCGCTCCTGCGGTACTGGAAGTGCAATCAGCACATTGTAGTGCAGATTCTGCAGATCTTGACTCAGTGGCCCAAGTTAACAAAGAACAAAATTAGCAGTTCTAAAATCGAGTCGACAGTGCAGGAGCTGGCCAACGAAAGCGAGTTTGACGATGTGAAGGAGCTGGCAAAGGGGCTGCTTTCAGAATGGAGCAGCCTGGAAATGGCGTACAGGATTCCTCGCCGCGAGCGCGTCAAAACAGAAGAACCGCCCACGTCGACAGCTTCTGATGCCAACAGCGATCACAGTGCGAGCAACAGTGTTCGGGGGATGCCGTCGGATCGCAGCAACGGCAATACCGGCAAGAAGGACAAAAAGCATGGCTGGAATCAGCCCAACTCGGACCAGCACGATGACAAAAACAACATTTTTAAAAGCAGCAGTAGCAGCACTTACAACAACAGCTTCAAAATCTCGAAGCAGACAACTTTCAATGCTGAGGGCATCCCCACTGGTCCGGCCAACAAACGAAAGTCGAACGGCACCAATAAGCAGGTAGCGGCCAATAAACCATTGCCGCCAAACTGGTTCATGGCCGAAACGCCTGCGGGCAAGATTTACTATTACAACAAGGAGACCAAGCAAACAATGTGGACGGAACCTACGTACGATGATCGCAATCCAGATCATTCCAAGACAGCGGGCACCGGCGGCAGTATGGACAACAATGCTCTGCGCGCGGTTGAAGAGCTTGCCCGGGCCACATCGCAAGGCGTACTGGACACAGAGATGCTGCAGCGGGTGAGCCAGGAAGAAACGCTGCAGAAAATTATAGAAGAGGCAAGTCGGATCCAGGACCAGCGCAAAGCGGCTCTGTTGCAAGAGCAGGAAAAAGAGGAGCAGCGGCGGCGCGAGCGCGCGAAAAAGCATAGCAGTAACCACGGGGCCAGTAGCAGCACTAGCAGTCGAAACAAGCATGACGACAAAGAAAAACGGAAGCATTCGAGTTCACAATCAAGTTCACATTCACATTCAAAAGAAAAGCATACAAATGGAAGCCCCAGCAACATTGCCAGCACTACCGGTGCCGGTACCGGCAGCAAGTTTGACTCCAAGCTTTCCCATAAGCTGACCAAGACCTTTGCCAAACATGTCCCCAACGTCGTCGCAACCTACAACCTCGACAAAGACGACACCAAGCGGTACTCAAAAGAGATTGTGCAGTTGCTAGTCGAAAAAGAAATGAGGCGCGGCGAGGGTCATGACACCTCGATCTCGGCTTCGACAGAAGACATGACGCCTGAAAAGAAGATCAAGGTCCGCAAATTTGTGAAGTATTACATGGACAAGGTGGTGGAGAGATTGAAGAATGTGGAGGAAGGGAAAGCGCGGAGGAGCAGCAATAGCCATGCTAGCGGCAGTCGCGGTCATGGCCATAGCAATGGGAGTGCGGACAAGCTGCACAAACAGCACAAACAGCACCGGAAACGAAGCCGGCATGAAGCTGAATCAGACTCAGTCGGCGGCGATGGTGATGATGGTGACGAAGGACAGCAAAAACAAAAACCGAAACAGGATAATGAGGGTGATGCTGTTAAGAATGGTCAGAGCTCAAGTAAGAGAGCCAGCCTTGATGTAGGCCAAGGCCAACCAGTGCCCGAGGTGCCTAAGGCTGCTCTAGTTGCGACTGCGAACATTGCACCGGTAGAAGTTGAGATGGCAGATGCTGAGATTGATTTTGAATAAAGGTTTGGTTATGATGCAGATGCCGATGAAGATGCTTAAGATGAAAGCGAGTATGCTGAAACGCCTAGTGAAGGTTAGCCTCTGAGGATCTATGGACATGAACTGGAGAGGAAAGTTGAAGAGAGCCCCGAAGAGGTGAAGAATCAAAACAAAATGAAAGAAGAGTGAGAAACACTTGCAACACTGACAAACAAAAGTGCATAGCAAGAGTAGTGTACAATCATATGTGTGTATATTAAAAAGAATTAGGATGTAATAATAGTAGGACTTTTTTATTTTATTTATTCGTCGGTTGGTAGAACTCGGATTTTCGACTCTACCTTGATATCTCAATCAAGGTGGGCACTGTGTAGCGATCTATAGAATACGCGATAGCACCACTGTGTCATTGGAAGTTGATAGAGGTTGATCTGCAACCTCCAAGAGAGACTTTATTAATTATCCGACATTCAATTTCCAATATCCGCGCGTTAAAAACTTTATGAAAAGCCGATTAAATTTCCTTATTTCTTATTCTGAGCGGGTATTTGTGTTCAAGTCGGCTGCCTCACAAAAGGAAACCCCAGAATAGCCGACATTTTCAAGATTAGAGACATCGGGATCTGTGCGCTTACCATGCTCCATGGCAGATATAGCTTTCTTATTTATGTTACACAGAAGCCTATCTATTGGCATATTAGAAGGCTTCACGTACTTTTCTTTTTGAGATGGAGAAGCATTCTCAGCCATTTTCTTTATAGGCCTAGCTACTAAAAGGCAAAGACTAGCGAACAAATTTATCTTCAACCCTATTTTTTTTGGTTTCAAGCCCTCCAGCCACTGGACTCACTAAGCCAACTGGCCAACATTCTATAAGCATCAATCTGCCTCCCAACTCTATAAAATGACATTTCGTTCAGCGCGGCAATATTTTAGGTCTCTTGACTCAATTTTGAGTGTTGATTTAGTTTAGAGCTTATAGAGGTTTTTTTAGTCGGTCAAGTACTTGGGTCCAAACCTTCCTTGGGTCGAAAATTATTGAGCAATGTTAGGATCAAGATCAGCTTCATAAGTTAACCTGAATTCTACAAATACAAAGAGACGAGAATAGCATTGAAAGTGGTTTAGCTCTGTGAAATTCATCTCAACATTATGGTTCGAATAAGATTTGCCCAACACGGCTCTCTCGAGAGGCTAGTACAATTACCTGAGGTTAACCTCAACCTCTGGCGGCTATTTGCTTGATCTGCCCATTCAACAGCCTATAAATACCAGGCCAGGTCCCTCTTATCTCAGTTTAACAGGATCAGTATACTCACCTTTTTAAATGACTACTACTTCCATTGCTGAACTGTACTACCCAGGAGAGGCCAAGGCGCCCCTTCTCAAAACCGAGCTGCCAGGCCCCCAAAACCAAAAAGCACTCGAAAGGCTCGCCAAGGTGTTTGACACCCGCGCTGCGTACTTTGTGGCCGACTACTACACTTCCCTCGGCAACTATATCACCGATGTTGACGGCAATACGTTCCTGGACGTCTACGCGCAGATCTCGTCAATTGCATTGGGGTACAACAACCCTGCGCTGATTGAAGCCGTAAAGTCGGACCAAAATGTAAACGCCATTGTGAATAGACCGGCCCTGGGCAATTTCCCTGCCAGTGACTACGCGGACGTCGTGGCAGAGGGACTGCTCAAGTACGCGCCACCGGGAATGGATAAGATCTGGTTGGACTATACTGGATCGGGAGCAAATGAGACAGCGTACAAGGCTGCGTTCTTTTATAGAAGAGCGAGGGAAAGAGGTTTCAAGACACCGTTCACGGCAGATGAGAATGCGACGTGCATGGAAAACGCAACCCCAGGCTCCCCGGATTTATCGATCTTATCGTTTGAGTCTGCTTTCCATGGCCGTCTGTTTGGATCTCTGTCCACGACCCGCTCTAAGCCGATCCATAAACTGGATGTCCCCGCGTTCAACTGGCCTAAGGCACCGTTCCCGCGCCTCCAGTACCCGCTTGATCAGCACGCAGAGGCCAACGCCGTCGAAGAGCAACGCTGCCTCGCTGAGGTCGAGCGCCTGATCCAGACCTGGCCTTCTCCTGTCGCCGCCGTCGTCGTCGAGCCCATCCAATCCGAAGGTGGCGACAACCACGCATCGTCTTCCTTTTTCCAAGGCCTACGCGACATCACTGCGCGCCATAACGTTCTGTTTATTGTCGACGAAGTCCAGACAGGCATTGGCGCTACCGGCAAGTTCTGGGCGCACGAACACTGGAACCTGACGTCCCCACCTGACATCGTGACGTTCTCCAAAAAGGCGCAGGCCGCGGGGTACTACTACGGAAACCCTGAGATCACGCCAAACTTGCCGTATCGCCAGTTCAACACCTGGTGCGGCGACACTTCGAAAGCTCTAGTTGCTCGCGCTATTTTCCAGGAAATTGGCAAGCATGATTTGGTCGCCCGCACTGCCCGCGTCGGCGACTACCTGTTTACCAAGCTTGAGCTTCTGACCCTCAAATTTTCAAAAGACATTGTTAACCTGCGGGGCAAGAACAGGGGCACGTTCATCGCCTGGGACATGGCGTCCTCCGAAGATCGAGATGCCTTTTTGAAGAACTGCAGAGCTGCTGGTCTCAACATTGGCGGCTGCGGACCTCAGTCAGTGCGATTGAGACCAACTCTGACGTTTGAAGAGAATCATGCTGATATCTTTCTGGCCATCGTAGAGCAGGTTCTTTCATCCAAGTAGTGACTAGTCTAATTAATCAGTGAAAAGTGAAAATTATGAACTTTGGTAGATTCGTGCGGCTCAGATCGGTTCCTGGTGAACTGTTGTTTATACTGCAGCCCTAGATCAAGACCAACAGGGCAAGGGCATTCTCAAGGCGCGCTTGCGAGTACGCGTGTCGGTGTCTAACTTATCTCCCAAACAAGAAATAAACCATATGTTCTAAGTCCTAAAAGCGTAGATAATAATGTTTGGGTGATATGTAACTAAACTGCGCTGTCTCCCTGATCTCATCCCCTTCTCTCTCCACAACTGAACTAACTGTCATTTACAATCCTTTACATCTTCTTTTAGTAAAATAACAATGTCGAATCCTGTAACTCGCCTGGCTAGGGATAATGAAGATGATGCGCCGGATGCATCTTCTGCGTCTATTTCTAGAACGAATACCAGCAATAGCAAAGAGGAAACGACAGATTCTCATTCTGAGGTAAAGGAAAAGAAGGAACCGGCAGCCAAGCATGCCTCCGGGACTTCTTCCAGCTCTGGAAAGGCAGATTTATTAACTGTATCACCATCTGATAAAGCTGCGCCTGCTAGTAGTGCCACATCTGCTACAATCCCCAAATCAACAACCAGCAGTTCAAAACAAGTTCAATCAACCACCACGTCAGATCCTGAAGAGAAATCGCTACATACATCTAATCCTGTCACTAGCTCTACTTCAAAGCCATTTTCTTCTGATCCACAGCCCAAACTTACTGACGAGGAAGCCAAGCCCAAGACCAAGACTTCAGCACCTGTGCCTACTCTGGATGCTGAAGAGGTCTCAGGACAGACTCAAACCAAGCCTGTTGAGTCTTCAGCAAAACTGTCTGATACAAATGATACTATTGAGATAATAACATCAAGCTCAGCCACCAAAGTTGAGTCTTCAATCAAGCCACCCGAAAGCAAAAGCCAGGTTAAGTGCACTGCGAAGCCCAAGGTTGATTTACCGACGGGTACCACATTAGGAGCCCCCGTTAATTGCCAGGAACTCAGTGCTGGAAGTACGATTACTAAATCAAGCTCTGAAAGCAATTCGAAGATCTCCGTCAAAAAAGAGACGGCGACGGCTGTACTAGACAAGTCGCTGGAGCCGAATCAAAAGCCAGTTGAATCACTCACAAAAGGCATGGCTGAGGTTTCAATTGAAGTTGAGAAGAAACCCGATCCGGAAAAGACAAAGGAGGAAACTACTGAATCTGCTGAAAAATCAGCTCAGACTGCATTAGAGTCTCATGCTGAGAAGACTGAGAAGTCAGAGGCCGAGAAAGGAATCAAGACTGTCCAGGAAGAGCTTAAGAAGGAGAGCAAAATTATTGAGGAAAAATCCGAGATTCTCACTAACGAGCCTCAAGCTCTCAAGGAAAAAGTGGCTGCAAGAGAAGAATTCAGGGCTACTGGTGACCAACTTAAGATTTCACTCAAGGAAACAGTCAAGTCTTCTGCTGAAGAAATTAAAAAGTCAAAAGAGCCAGTTGCCTTGATTGGGGAGGAAACTGTGAAGGCTAACACAGTTGAACCAGAATTTGAGGAGAAGTCTGCATCTTTTGCTCCAAAAAATGAAGTCAAATCTGCCAAAGTAGTGGATAAGGCGATTGAAGATAAGGCTGAAGACGAAGAAAAGTCGTACGAATCTATAAAGCCAGTTTCAAAAGTTTCAAAAATGCCGTCTCTATTTGTTGAAAAAGATGATGTTAGTGAGAATGAGAGCATTCCAAAACCAGCCAAGGATGATGACTTGCCAGCCCATAAAGAAGAGAATTTGCCTTTCACAAAGTCTGCATCTGTTGAGGTGTCTGAAAAGTCTGAATCTACTGATAAATCAGCCAAGGTTCCAGGACTCACAAAGGCTCTCGCTGATCTTAAAGTAGATGATCCTACGGAAGTTGCTACAACATCTAAACTTGCTGAGAAGGACAACGAAGCTGATTCCAAAATGAATAAGGTAATTCCTAGGAAGTCTGCAGATGCTGAGTCTACGGAATCCAACTTAAAGGATTCTAACATCTTGTCGCCTGCGTCCAAGGAGGTGAATGCTGAACCTGCTGCATCTCTGTCTAAGGACATGGCTTTGTCCGAGATTAAGGATAAGTCCAAGCCTGAGATTGAAGATAAGCCTACTTCTGAGATCAAAGATAAGCCTATCTCTGATGTCAAGAAAGATATTAAAATTGAGAGAGAAGATAAGTCTGAATTTGAGGTCAAGGAGAAGTCTCTATCTGAGGTCAAGGAGAAGGCTGCATCTGAGGGCAACGATCTATCTAAATCCGAGATCATAGATACGTCTATCAAAGAGGTAAAAAAGTTAGTACCCTCTAATGAAGGTTCTCCTACAGACTCCGTTATTGCTAAAGAAAAAGCCGCTGGTTCAACAGATGAGCAGGCAAAGGGTATAAAATCTGAAAAGGCAGCCGCCGCTGCTGCCAAGTCTGATTCAGAGGAGGAAGACAGCGAAGAAGAGGAGGAAGAGTCTGAAGACGATTCAGATGAGAGCGAAGGTGACGATTCAGAAGAAGAATCTGAAGAAGATTCAGAAGAAGAATCTGAAGAAGATTCAGAAGAAGATTCTGAAGAGGACTCAGACGAAGAAGATTCTGAAGAAGATTCCGACGCCTCGCAATCTCAGCCCGAGATTTTCGTCTACACATCGCTGGCCAGCGCCATGCTCAACATGGTTTCTGACACAAATAGGATGGGGCACATCTTGACGAGCCACCGCATCAAGTACACATACGTGGACGTGGCGACGGACGAGCGGGCCAAGCGGGTTTGGAAATGGAAGGCCAAGGGCCGCAAACTTCCGGTGGTGGTGAAAGAAGGGGAGATTGTGTGCGATTTTAAGGAGCTGGAAGAGTTTAATGAGGGCCACGAGGTGTGGGAAAGAGTAATCGAAGATGAAGTTTTCTAATTTGGAAGAGACAACAGAGGAGAAGAAAAGGAATACAACCTGAATATGAGGTTCTAAACTGATTATTACCATTATTATTACTGACTTGTTGCTAAATATTATTACATTAATAAAATCTAATGAATTATTATGTCGATTCGAATGTTTTCTGTAGAGTTTTCTTGGTATCTTTTCGTTGTTTTTGATGATCCTGAGTTTTCGCTGACTGGAAGATAGCCGCTCCCTTTACTGTGTCTCTTCGACTGCTGAATCTACTCAGCTTCCCTGGCGGCTGGCGGAGGGATCGACCTGGCCCTGTTAGTTGGGTTCCTAACCGACCTCATTCGTTTCGGCAGTTTGAAATGCGACAGCCTTGACGACGCATGCTTGAAATTGTTGTACTCGTTCAGGTCATTAGTGCTGTAAGTAGGTTCCCGCAAAGTAGGCGCCTCACCCTTAGATCGTGCATGCTGTCCATCCCGCTCGGCTGGGGGGTCTGTCAAATTCATATTGTCGAGCCCATGCTCAAGGTCGCGCTGGACGATGTCCTGGTGGATGCTGGCTCGCAGGGCTTCTTGGCGGCGGCTCTTCACAAACTCGCGCAACTTCTTGATGTCGTCTTCCGAGATATGCGAAAACCCGCCGCGCCGCTTGAAGCACGTTGTAAAGACGGCTGAGACGTCGATGAGCTGCTTGGGTAGCGTTTGGACCAGCTGGAAGATCTCCATGGGGTCGCTCAGGCGCTCAATGCTGGGATCTGCAATTTTGAAAATGGTCATGGCAATTCTAAAAAGCGTTTTGGAGCCTTCGTAAAACATGCAATCCCACACCCGTAGCACAGTCTCAATAGGAAGGACGCCAATGTACGCGCTCATGAACCAAGACGCCGTGCACAAGGTGATTGGTGGCAGAGACGTCAAGATGTTGTTGTAATGCTCGCCTTCGAAGTTGACTCCAATCTTGTTCCACAGTTTTGGCAAGGAGTCCTTGACACAGAGCATCAGCACTCCCTGGTCCACATTTACACCTTCTAAAGTCACTTCGTGCACACCTGGGAGGTATCGCTCCGTGATGATAACCAGCATCCAGAACGCCTTTTCCTCATCTAAAAACAACAACAGTAGTCCTGCCAAAAAATTCAGACTTTGACAATATCCAATCTTGGTATCATAGATCGAAAACGCCCGAAGCAGGCTCCGTAGTGCCGTGATCATGGAAGCTTCAGTCTCTCGCGATCTGCCACCATCAGAAGACAGATCTGATCGAAAGTGGACATTGTCTGGGAATGTGCGATGCAAATCTCGTTCAATAATTTCAGCATCTGAATTCTCCAGCTCGTCTGCCTTTTTGCTCAAGTCGGCGTAAAGGCCCTTGTTGGCAGACAACTTTTCCTGACCTCCTGCGTAGAAAAACCACGCGTTGCCTCGCCATTCCGCAGGAATTCCTTTCCGCACATAGCGTTTTACTATCTCGTTAAAAAAAAATACTCCAAGATCCAAAAAGTTTCTTACCTTTTTCTGATTTCGGCGGGAAAACCGTTGGTGCAGTTCCAGACTTGACCGAAATCCCTGACTCCCTCAACAGCTTGGCCCATTTTTTGTCGCGACGCTGCATGTATGGCTGGTACTCGCTCCACCATCTGTCATATTGAGCTTCGGTTATATGAGCTGATTTCTTGTTGAACCCATAGCGGTCGCGCGTTGGATCTTTTTGGTGAATGGGTGGAGGAATGTGCAGTTTAAACACTGGTTTAGAAGATGGAAATTTGCCGAGAGGATCGTCATTTGGTATTTTGGCAGCATGCATATTAGTATTATTCTCTGTAGATTTCGAAGATGCAGTCGGTGAGGGATTAATGTCATCTGTGTAGTCGTTAATGATGTCGATAGCGGAGTTGTATTGGGAATTTAGTGAGTCGGAATATGAGTGGGTGTAAGTGATGCTTTTAGCGTTGGGTGAATCTTTTACAACTGGCTCCACTTCAAGTGAAACAACTGTACGACTCAATGGTGGTTTCGCAGAAACGGGGTATACTGTATTGCTGCTGGTGCTGCTTCTATCTGAGTAAGTGCTAATGGTAGTTGTAGTGTTTGTAGTCATGGAGGATGCATTTGAAAACCGGTCACCGAGTAGGCTTCCTGGTATTGGCGACGGGGCTTTTCTATCATAAAAGTCGAAATTAGGCGGTAGCGGTGGATGGATTTGAGTGGATGGCCGTTTCCCGTCAGCCCTGAGGTTTGGAGAAGATCGGGCTCGGTAGACTGTGCGGGACATTGACGGCACTGGTAATGAATTTGTTCGAGGGTAAGATGCAACTGGTATGGGGAGATTATTGGGAGAGGGCGAAACTTTTCTGCCTGACTTCAGCAAATCCACATTAGATTTGGAGGAAGAGAGTGCTTGTTGATTCACCATTGGAGCGAAAGTGAAAGAGTCCGAGCCAGTAAAACCAGTTGGGCTATAAGGTGGTTTCTTTATTGCTCCAGATCTTTGGTTGCTATCCGCAAATCTAGGGAAATTAGAATACGCTGGCATTGATGCTGATACGAGTTGTGGCGTAGAAAGTTAACAGTCGAAGTGAGCATGAATTATGTTCAATGGTGGTTGGAAAAATGAACAGTGTCAGAATGAAATATACACGTGAAAGTAGAAGTGTTTGCAAAAGTCTATGTTCAAGTGACAGATGCTGAGGGTCAAATGCCCTGATACCGAGGATGCTGGAATCGAAGGTCTCTTTGGTGCCAGAGTGTTTGGAGAGTTCCAGACTAAGTGGGATACTTTAGTGCCAGACTCTAGTGCTCATGCTTGCCGCTAGTGCCGACAAGAACAAGTGCTTGATATAATGTCTCTTCAAAGGTGTATGAAACAACCTGCTACTATTGCAGTTTTTAAAATGCAATAGTTTTAGAGTTGTGAGTGCAGTAGCAGTAGTGGTGGTTGTGAATTATTAAGAGAATGAGGTGAGAACTTTCAGGGGACAAGGACAGACAGCCCAAAGGCTTTCGGGACCAAAAGGGAAGAGGAAAAAAAAGAGTTAAAATTTCGCTGAAAGGCGTAACTTCGTTCTATCAAAAGTTATTACCTAATTATTAATTATTAGCTTATAAATAATTAATAATGTATAATGTAATTTGTCCCGTGACTTTTATGTTTCTTGCTCTCTTTTTCTTTTTTTTTTTTTCTTTTCAGGTTCCACGCATTTTTACGATCTGAAGCCAAGAATCTTGACTTTTAAATTTCACTTCCTCCCCTCTTCTTCTGTTCTTCTTGTCTCCTCTTAGTTTGAAATCCGTACCAGTTCACTCTAGCTGTTCATACCGCATTAATCATCTTCATTCGCTAGTCACCATGGCCACAGCTTCTTCAGGACCCGCAACCCTATTCTGGACTAGTTTAAAACTCCTCTTTAATTCCCACTTTATTTCTCACTTTATTCCTCACTTTATCTAGATCCTACCACGCCCACTTCTTCTCCCTAGTTCCTCACGATATTACTAACGTTTGACTTTGAAGCGTCTGAAGTGAGAAGGCCCTCTTCTCGCATCGTTTATGTTTCTTCCTGCTCAAACAACTAGTCTTAGCATCAGTAGTAGTTTCAGGGCGCACACCCCCTTTCAAAGCCCTACATCGTCCCTTGGTGCAGTTTCAAATGACCGCAGCCATTTCACAACATTCACAACCGCCACTGCACAATACTCAATAGATTCCATTCCGTACTCTCAGCCATTTCCTTATGTAACAGCATCTTTCGCTGCTCCAGCATATCCTTCACCGTTAACTACACTTCAAGAACCCCACCTGAAAGATGATCTAAGCAAACGCCAAGGGGTATGGCGCGGACCCATCACCACTTCGTACGATAACCCAGCCTGCAGTCCTATCACTCTACAGCCTGGAATGTTTCTAGTTGGAACTTCCACTATATTCATCTCGTCTGATGTTCTCGGGCTCCCAGTATTTCATCCACGATGTTTGAACGGCAGGCCGGTAGCCGGCTCGGAACCTATCCCAACATCAGGTATTGTGGAAGGTCAAATTGACGAGTGGCATAGTTGGCTTGATGGAGAAGGTCAGTTCTCGAACTCTGTTGTACCTCTCATGTACTCCATCGCAGCGTCTTCTGCCGCTTGCTGGCTTCTTACTCTGGTCGTAATGGGATTCCAACACAAACGGCCAATACTGTACAAGCTTTCTTTGGTGTGCGCTTCTATATATCTACTACTGGTGCTAATATTCTTCACTGACATTCTAAACGATCAGTTTGACAAAGGTTATCTAGATTCAACGGAACTTAAGCTAACGATACGAACAAACACCGTTATCAACGCGTTGAATTTAGCTTTTAATACCATTCTTTATATTTCCCAGGTTCAGACAGCCATGTCCTTATTCAATCGTCAAAAAGAAAAGCGACTCGTTCTCTGGCTGGGGCTTTGTCTCATTGTTGTTGCCCAAACAACTTGGGGCTTATCGACTATTCATCCTGCTTCTACTATTTCTTCTCTCCCGGCTTTTGCATACTTGTTTCAAACCGCTATGGGTGTACTTTACACTTGCTGTGTTCTCTACTATGCTATTACCAACAGGCAAAGCACCCTTCAGCCTTCCATATTGCTTTTGACTATTCTTGCAATAGTTGCTGCTGCATCTCAAATTATCTTGTTCATAGTCGATCTGGTTAATGTGTGGATTGTTGAGTGGTCAGATGCCATTGCTTGGGTGACTACTGTACTTTCGATAGTGACAGTGCGCGAATGGGCTGACCGGATACATCTCATGGAAAGACACAGGGAAAAGAATGGCATTCTTGGAAGACAGCTTTTTGAAAGTGAAATGGAAATGACTATGAAACCTCATTCAAGTGACTATTTGAACCCCAGAAATGTTCCAAATACTAGAAACTCATCTGATTCGTTTTCTCACGGCCTTGATCATTCTAGTGGGTCTGATCTGTCAACGGTCAGATTACACAGTCGATCTTTTGCGCAAAGTTCGGAGGACCCATCTCGGTCTCAACCATCTTCACTTGGCGGAAGACCTAACGTCACCTACGTTGTAGTTGACTCTCCTTTTGATCTCTATAACGACCGCAACATCTTTTTACAATATTTTCACAAAGCAGTCCATCCATTCATTGTGGTATCCGACGCTCTTATTAACTTTGGTTTATCTGTGTCCCGCCCGTTGAGCTCTTCTTCAAGCCCTTCAAACAATTCCGAGTCTTCCACTTCCAATGAGCCTGCTACTACTACTCAACTCCTTTCAAACAATCATTCTTTGCATACCAAAACGCTAGATGAGCAAACAACCTCTTCTGACACACTCTCTCTTACTGCATCTTCGTTGTCTGATCGGCAGGATTTACCTCAGATCTCGTATCCTCTTCGAAAAAATAATCAGAGACTTTCTGATTAACCATTCTGGTAATAATAAGCATGTACATATTCATTATACACTATTCCTATTTACAAAAGTTTTCAAGATAATCTATTCATTGATGGCTGGCAACATGAATAATAATTATCGCTTGAGCTTTCTGCGAACAGCTCTCTGCAGCTTCCGTCTCTTGCGGAGCTTGTGCTTGTTCATCTTGAGCTTTCTCTTTCGCTTAACACTGGTGGCATGGATGAAGCGGCCAAATGATAGTGATACAGGCGAGTATACAATCTGAGGCAACGAATCAACGTCGGCATCATTCAAAAACATGTTCTTGATCTTGGCCAGACTGCGGGTCACCTCGGGATGATTAGCCAGGTCCTCATCAACTACAATGGAAAACTCGGTCACGCCATTTTTGCCGCCCTTAGGAGCGCCCTCGATGCCTTCTTGATTGTTGACTTCCATAGAAAAAACCTTAACACCATTACCTCCATTAGGACCGTACATAGCCTCGTTCTCAAGTCTCTTTTGCAGACGGCTTGTCTCCATGCTGATGGCCTCTTCTTCTGTGGGGGAAGGTTGGAAAGGAACAAGATTTCTGACAATAGGGCGGGGGACATCCTTCATAGCAGGGTTTAATGGCAAACCTGAAACAGACACATCCCACGGCATGTATTCACGAGTATCTGTAGGGGGATTGCTCTTAATTCCCGCCTCAGCCCTCGCCTCAGCGCCAAAGTGATCCATCAAAAACAATGGGCGATGGCCGGAGAAAAACATATCGAGGGCGAGTTCCTTCGCCTGCATGTTCTTGGGTGCCGAAGTCTGCTCAAAAAGGCTGGTCGAGATTGTAGGCATAGTCTTGGCCTTCATTGAGGCAGGAGGAGCTGATGATGATTTGAATCGCGCCATGTTAGCAGCTTTTGATGCATCTAATGACATGGTGAAAGAGTTTCGTCGTCTGTGGGTTCCGATGCTGCCCTGCAAGCACGCACTCGTAGAAAAGGCTGATCTAAGAGCATATTTGCTGCTACTACTGCTCAGAGCCTGTCTGGACAAAGATATACCCGACAACATCCTCGAACTCTGCGTTGATCTGGGCACGCGATTTGGTTGTGATCGGTGGAAAGTTAGGAGATGAAAGAGAAAAAAATTAGTGCCTTTGACTGGTTCCAGTAGTAGCACAAGAAAAATATTGCAGAGGGTAACTATGGATAGTATGACAGTACCCCATTAAAGTATGATGACGTTGTGATTATGTCATGGTTTCAAAGACCACGACAACCCTTCGATTTCAAGTCTCTGAGATTGCACAGAAGGATGGAAATCTAAGACTTACGCGAATTGAACAAGATTATTCCAGCTTCGTATTCACTAGTATTTTGGAACGGTGTATTGAGTTTACTGTGTTTGGTTGAAGTTGCCACCGTTTTATTGTCTTTCTCGAGCCAAGGTCATTTCTATCCTCAGATCAAGTTTAATTGAGACCTGGCGGTCATCTTCATACCTCCAGGTGAAAAATGTCAACAGTTCACCAGATCTCTACTGAGCTCAGCAATTTAATATCTCAGACAAAGAGGAGAAACACAGAGTTACGACAAGTGAGTATTTTGCTAGGATCATGACATCAATACTAACCTCCTCAAGTCTTCAGAGAAAAGTTTAGAAATCTTGAAGACGTATGTACCGAACTCTGATGAACCTCAGTTTCTTAAAGGTATGTCAATTGCTTCTGCTAAAGATCTTTTTGTTAATTGTATAGGTCTATCCAAACATCCTGAATTTATAAGTCCTTTCCTCATTGCATGCTCAACCCGAAACGCCAAGTATAGTGCGACTGCTGTACAATGTTTGCATACCCTCATCAATTTCGAAGGACTACCGCCCGATCGTATAGTGGAAGTTCTGGATGCGCTTAAGGAGGCCACTCACTTGGGTGTAGAGATTCAATTGAAGATTCTCCAGTCTTTACCATCGTTGATCCAGAACTATGGCGACTACATGTTCAACCAGCTGATTGTCGAGCTTCTTCTCATCTGCTATATCTTGCAGGGAGGTAATAAGATTCCTGTGGTTGTCAATACCGCTCTAGCTACTCTCCAGCAGCTCATTATTTCAGTCTTCGACAAGGTTGTCAAGGAGGATAGCCTAGCAGTGCCTCTGCCCAAAACCTTTGAGGTTCCAATTGATAATAACGACAAGATCCTTGTCAGTCCAGCTGCATACGATGCATTGCGAGTGTTTCTCGATATTTCTAATCTAATTGAGCATCAAAAGCCTCTATTTCTTCAGTTTGGTCAACTGCCTGAAACCGTTGGCCTTGAGCTGATTGAAAGCATTTTGACTACTCATAGTGATATCTTCATCAATCATGTGGAATTTTGCTACGTTTTGCGGACTAGAGCAGTTCCTCTATTACTGCGAGCGTTCTCAGAAAAAAGAGATTTCCCTGTGACCGTCAGAGTGACCAGAATTTTGTATTTGCTAATTCGCAAGCAGTTGTCGACTCTTTTGGTAGAGTGTGAAGTTATTTTGTCTCTTTTAACCCACATGCTTGAACCAGATGCTGCTTCGTACTGGAAGCGTGTCCTATGCATGGAAGTCTTTCAAGGTGTTTGCTCTGAGTTCTCTCTCATTCAGAGTATATACCAAGAATATGATTTCCAAGATGGCCGACGGGCTATTGTGAAGAGCTGCGTGCTTGCACTAGATAAGTTGTGCGCTGAGAGCCCTGATGTCATCGGCTTAGGAAAGGTTTCAACGCCAATTGTTATCCCTGATGAAACACAATTACAGCGTGGATCCAATACTTCTAGCATGACTACACTGACTGACTTTACGAACGGAACAGCAGCCAGAGCATCAATTGATCTTGGTCAAATCAAGGGCATTTCTCTCAAAACCTCAACTGTTCGTTCCTCCTGCATTGACTTACTTGACAAGTCTGAGCCGCCTCAACTTCCACCCAGTTACCTGTATTACCTGGCTCTGCAATGCATCAACTCTTTATCTGAAGGACTTGCGCGATCCGTTTTTGCAAACTCAGCTATGGACAAGAAACGTAAACTTGCATCAATGCCTTTTATTTCATCGCAAACTGATTTACATGACCCACCTCGATCCCGGTCTCCCTCGCCTACTCGTAATACAACTCAGCCTAGTTCTAAAGGAGAGATTCATGACCAAACTATAGTTACTACTTCTCTAGTCAACGTTTGCTGGCCAGAGCTCTTGTCGTCATATACAACATTCTTCCAAGCAACGACCGACTCTGACATGTACCGGGCTCTAGTTCGGTCAGCTCAAAAATTTGCACATGCCTCAGGAATTTTGGGAATAATAGATTCGAGAGATGCGTTTTTATCACTTTTGGGTAAATTCAGTGTCGCGGTTTTAGGAGCGGTAGACTCCGCGCCAGCCGCCAATCCCAAGTCAGGTGGATTGTTGAGTATGGAGACGCTTGTGGGATCACTGAGTCCTGCTATTGCTAGAGACCATGTACGGTCCCCAAGTTTCAATGTCTCAGCACCGACTCCAAGCAAGCCTGTTGTGACATCTCGAAATGTGTTGTGCTTCAGAGCCCTTTTGAATCTGGGAATTGCTCTCGGCCCATCTTTGGGCCAAAGCTGGACTATCTTACTTGAAACTATTCAGTACTCTAATTTCTTGATCAACGGAATTAACCCTGATAAACTGCGTGGGTCGGTGTCTAAGGGTGACATGGATTACAATATAGAGACTGCGCCGTTACCGTTTTCTCAGCTTGGATCTGACTTTCAGAGCGTGGAAAGCTCTATTCGCAGATTACTGGAGTCGAGTAAGGACTATTCGGTTTCGTCATTCTATGATTTTATTTCTTCTATTACGAATCTTTCTTCATTAGTGCTTAACACTGGAGGAGATTCTGCTAAAGAAGGAGTGGTTGTTGCTGGCATTGGCAAACTTGAAGATTGTGACCCTCTTTTCCTGCTTGACTTTCTGGGTGCTGTTTGCAACAGAAATGCGTCTCGATTCATTACACTTGATGAACAAGAGATTAAAACCTGGAACCTGCTAACCAATTTCCTGATTACCGTTCAAACATCACGGCAGATCAATGCTGACTTTAGAGTGAGAGCAGCACAAGTCCTGAATGAGGTGATTCGCATAAACAGTTTTGCGGCTGCAGACTTACAGAAAGATCAAAACTCAGAACTGTCACAAAGAGCACAAAATCTGGTTCTGACTACCCTTACTGAAAAAGTAAAAAAAGTAGTGGGTTTGGGACTGCCTGTAGATGGAACTATCAGTTTGCTTACTGTTGAAAGTAAGCTTCATGTCATGGCGATTGACTACTTAAACAAGATTCTGGATCAGTGTGGCGGAACTCTGCAGAAAGGATGGGATATTGTATTTGATATCATTGATACAGTGTTTGGCTGGCTTTCGGAAGGACCGATCAAGATGGAGGTTCAAAACCGACGGTTGCTGTTGGAACGCTCGAACTTGTTGGTTAAATCTGGCTTTGAGTCTCTCCAACTAATCTGCAATGACTTTTTAGAGAACTTGCCTACATCTTGTTTGATTCGGTTGATTGACACACTCTACAAGTTTTGTCATCAAGAAGGCGATTTGAATATCTCGTTTACTTCCATCAGCTTCTTTTGGATTGTGTCAGATAATCTGCGGTCTATTCTGGGTGAAGACGTGTCTATTGATTTGTCTTCTGAAGTCTTGACAAAGCAAGACTTGTTTGAAATGTCACAGAGGGTAAATCCATCAGACAGCTTGAATGCACTTTGGATGATTGCACTGTTGAGACTGGCGGCAATTGCCTATGATTCTCGTCCACAGGTCAGAAACGGTGCTGTGCAAATCCTGTTCAGAATCTTTGAAGCTCATGGCAGCCAGCTGCCTCCCAGAGTTTGGAAGGCCTGTCAAGTGATTGTGTTGGAAGCTATAATGAGCCATGATCCTTTCTCGGGTGCAGCTCATCCAGAGCCTGTCGATGCTGAGTGGTGTGAAACGCTGAGTCTGTCTTTCGCAGGCTTAGGCAATACTTACTCAACATTTATGCCAATCTTTGTCAAAGAATCGCACTTTGAACAGCTGTGGACCCGTCTGCTTGACCATTTTCAAAAATTTACAGGTCGGGGTAGACTCAACGTGTCGCTCTCTGTCTACAAGTCCCTTTATACCATTCTGGAAGGAGTTTCGAAGCAAGCCATCGAGTTCCCAGAAATCTGCATTGATAGAACATGGGAATTCTGGGTGAGTCAGGCGATTACGCCTAACACGGGCACCCCGAAAGCAGCACAGGATACCTACACGGCCTTGGTCGAGCTGCATGTGGTGTTGGCAAGAATTACGAAACAGTTTCCGGAGGAAAGGATTACCGCTGCAGTGAGTGTCTTGCAGAAATGCGCAACTTATCCAGTGCTGTCGCCGTACTCGTCCGACAGGGATCACTTGTCCCCTCTGCAGGCTGCTGCTCTGAAGGAAATTGAGTCGATTAAACTGGACAGCCTGCATAACAGCGAGCAGGTGCTCAAGTTGTTGGCTAAGCTAGTGGCTCTGCCGTTTGACGAAACCGTGCTCTCAAACATT
Source organism: Geotrichum carabidarum (assembly GCA_030556585.1). Lineage (NCBI taxonomy): Eukaryota > Fungi > Ascomycota > Dipodascomycetes > Dipodascales > Dipodascaceae > Geotrichum > Geotrichum carabidarum. The sequence continues at coordinate 60,068 of JAKTUH010000101.1, forward strand.
GCAGAGCTGGCAAGTGTGCCCACCAACAAAGAACAGTTCCGGCGACCGACGTTTGTGGCGCTGTCGGTGCACGCGTTGCAGTACCTTAAAACTTCCCTGGAACAGGGGAAGCAGTACCCTGAGAGCTTTGTGACGGGCACGGCGGTGCAGGTCACACAGGCTCTGCTGATTCCGATCAATGCCAAGTTTAGTGGGTACATCATTCCAGGTGGTAAGCCGCAGTTGTGGCAGCTTGCGACGACGCGGTTTTTGGAGCTGGTAGAAATGGCGATTGCGGTGTTTGCGGCGGCCTCCGGTGAGGCGTCGGGGCAGATGCTGGAGCTGTGGGACTTGTTTGCCGATGGCGCGGTGGGCATCTTGTTGGCCGGCCATGATGTGCTGAAATCAAGCAAAGCAGCCTCCTCGCCTGAGCTGCAAAGTCTCCAGGCTAGCGCTGAATTTGAAGCCTTTGACATGAAAAGCTACAATACGTTTATCAAGTTCTTCATAACATCAAACTCAGACGAGGGATCTGGAGGCCGCACAGTAGCAGAGCTCGGCGTTTCCGTGCCCAGCGCCTTCTGGGTCAAAGTCCTACAGGCCCTTTTCCAAGCGTCCTTCATCTACGACATGCCCCGGTTTTTGGCCCGGTCATCGACGCCCGTGATCGCGTCCCTCCAGGACTCAGACAAGGAATTAGCGCTCATCCTGCCGCCACGCGAGGCTGTCGCCTATATAGTCAGCAACACTTTCTTCGGGTCTACGGTCAGACTCGTGCCCAAGCCGAGACAGAGCTTGGCGTATATCTGCATGGCTGCGCTGGCGCTGTTGGCGACCCCGGGTACCACCCCCGCTACTAAGGGCAGCAATGCTGGTGAGGAGCAGGCTGATATTGCAGAGCTGGCAACGGAGTACTTGACGCTCAGAGTAGCGCTGGTTCTGTATCTTTTCATAACAGACCATCCGCTCAGAGGCAAGCTGCCCATGCCCAAGATCCAACGACGTGAGCTTGTCAAAGCCCTGGAACTCGTGATTGAAGTCGGCAGTACAGGCAAGCAAGCTGAAATGTCGACGACGCTGGTCCCGCTGTTCCCGCTGATTGTTAAGGCCATTCCTATTGCTGAAAACGACAAGCCGATTTTAAATCTGTTACAGAAGCTGTTGCTGAAGATTGGTCAGGCCAAGAGTATTCATCCCTAAGCAAATGACCCCTGACGCTCTTGCCAACGATGCGAACGCATCTGTGATCAAGAACCGCAGCTATTATTTTTTTTTCTCTCTTTCTGTTTTACTTACTTTTCTTTTTTGTTCATATATACATATAATTGGCCTTTCTTCTTATTTTTATCTCGTTTTTTTTTTTTTCGTTTTTTTTAGTTTTAATATAGTTACTCGAGTTTTCTTGACTATCAATATCAGTTGATCTGGATTGAGAACTATATGAAATATAGAGTCATATAAATGTTGGCGGGCAAATATTTGCATACAACATGATGTTGATACAAGTGTTCTCAAAACAATGATTTCAAGTTCTCAAAATAACATTATAAAAGTGAGAGGCCGATAATAAAGGTACCTCCTATATGAGACTATATGAAATTGAACATGACGCAAGTAGGACAAAGACAAGGAGGATGGAGGGAAAACGGGAATGGATGATAGAGTAATGAAATGAGGTAAAGGGCATTCAGACTTTAAATGACATTGTGAACAGAGTCAGGCGCCGCATGTCTCGTTTCCGAAAACTCCGAAACCGGGGTTTCCGTGTGGTTTCTCATACCCTGCAGCGGCGGTGAAGGGAAATTAGTATCGTCCATGCCTGCTGAACCAGCAGCAAGTCCGCTGCTGCCGGTATCATTCATCCAGTTCATCTGCGAATGCAAGGACGCGGGGAGTCCATGCTGAGGATGGTGCGCGGCGTTGGCAGCGACGACCAGACGGTGGTTGTCCCGCTCAAAGTCGCGCCAGCGCTTCATTGTGATCTGGCTCGAATCAAACTCGCCCTCGGTCTCGTCGTGGCTGCCCTTGTCGCCGCCTGCAATTGTACGAGTATCACCCCACGAGAAGTCGTCGAACTTCCAGTACGCGTAGACAGGGAGCACAAAGTTCCAAATGGGCAAAGACAGCAGGTATATGAGCATCCAGAAGACATAGGATGGCCGTGAGGCCGTGATTACGATCAGCACACCGGGGAGACCTAAAATCAGGGCCAACAGGACCAGCGACAGCACAGGTGTCGGCCTGCGCACAATCGAGATGATGATAACGTAAACCGTAAACGAGATAGCAGCAGGGAGAACCAGGGTACCCACGAGCTCAATGAACACCACAAACTGCATGGAAATACAGAACACTCCACACAGATCGCGGACCAGAATCAGTTCCATCAGGTTGTGGACAGTCGAGTTGATCCAACGACGGCGCTGCGACAGCAGCACGCCAAAGGTATCAGGCACAATTGTCTTACAGGCAGCCTTGGGCACGAAGATCTGCTTCCTCTTAGGGAACGTTCTTAACATCAAACTAGACAAGTAACGATCCTCACCCAGAAGCAACAGGTTCTTCTTATGCAGAGTGTCCACAACGTTTTCAGCATATCTCTCCACAATATCAGGGTTGGCCAAGATAGGAACCCAGTAACCTTCGTCGCCCTTGGGGGCCTTGATACGGTACATGCAGAAACATCCAGGCAAACAAGTGACACCGCCAAAGATCGACTCAAACGCCTTGGACTGGTGATGCGAAATGTAATATTCAAACACTTGGATCATGGATACCCAAGAGTCTCTCTTATTTCCAATCTTGGTCTCTCCACACAGACCCATGATTTCTGGGTCTTTCACCATTTCAGCCACCATATGCGTTATAGAATCCGGGAATACCTTTGTATCTGCGTCGACCATGAGCACAATCTCGTAAAAGTCCGGCGCTACACCTGCAATCTTCCAAATACCATTAAACATTTCGTACTCGAGCTCGGTCATACGCTCGTCAAACATGACGCGCTGCAAGAAACTCATTAGAATAATCTGACCGTCACGCTTACCTCTGTTACCAGGTTTGGGCGTATTCTGTTCAGCAGGAGTACCACACTTGATGATAGTCAGCATGGGAACACGCTGCTGCTTAGAGGGATCCATAGTGTTGTTATCGTACTTATAGAAACCAGCGTGGACCTTAGCCATGTTATGACGCTTAGCACCGCTAACCACGGACACATAGGAGTAAGGCTGGACCATCTCAGGAGGCTCAGTGAAATCCTTCATCATGGAAAGCACAATATCGGGAGTAGTCATGTCATTACCGGCACCCTTGATCAGACCATCACAAATAACAAGGATCAGCTTATGGGAGTTAGGGTAGTCTGTAGTAGCAACGGAGTCCAGCGTAGTTCGCAGACCTTCAAGAGACTCCGAGTAAGCAGTGACCAGACACAAAGTATGGGCCAGGGGGAATCCAAAAGGCTGATAGTCAATAGGAGGCTGGGGGACCAGGTAGTCGGGAGAGCCGGGCTCAATCGAATTCTCGCTGTAGCTGCCTTCCATGGTAGCACCCATATAAGAGGTATCGCCGTTGAAAGACTTTGTTTTGTAAGGATCATCAAGGCCGTAGAGAGAGCTTCTCGAGCCAACAGTCTCGTTCAAGTAGGTACCAGTAGGAATCAACTTGGAGGTAGAAGACGACGGCACCTGCGTGGCCATGGTAATGTTACCAGGGACCAGGGTGCTACGAGGACGGAAAGAAGAACGGTTAGTCTGCGTCGAAAAAGGCTTGAGAGAAGATGCGTTCTTGACAGGGCCTTGGGCGTACATGTTGTTGGACCAGTCCTCGATCTCGTTGTCGTGCTTGGTGAGCTGCTTGTTGTTCATGTAATTGGCACCCTGCTTGCCAGAGACAAACCACCTAAAGAAGACTGCAAACATAAACTTAATGACTACAATACCAAGAATAAAGACCAAAGAAACGTAAAGGACAACCTTGGAAGCGAGACAGCCGATTTGGTCAGAGTCAATAAAGCCAACCATGGCAATATCGGTAAGACATCTGATAACTCTGCGGTCTTCACCTTGAGCCATGATTTGAGACACATCAATACCTCGGACAGTAGAGTCCTGTTGAAGATCATAAAAGCGCTGGGGGACATTGACGGAATCTGTGTCAATCCAGTTGATCAGATCCAAGTCAATAACGTTACCGTTGAAAACAATCAAGTTACGAGAGGAGTTGCGAATATCGTCCCAGGTGAAAAAGACTTCACCTGCGATCTTCAAGCTATACAGAGCTTGGCGGGCGACAGAAGATGTATGGCAAGCCCAGCCATTATAAAACTGAGTGGTAAAGTTGGGCTGGGTGGAGCCGTCCTGGTCAAAGGGGCGGCAGGGCATGTAGTAAGCAAGCTCGTTGCCAGAGTGAGGAATTGATGCATTGTCCTTGGGTGTGAGGACATTCAAGCAGTGGCCATTGACGTTTTGGAAAAGAAACGAGGCGTCCTGGCCACCGGCATTGATGGGAGGGTACAAAATGTTGGAGTTGGGAGGAACTCCATGGGCCGCAGGGTGAGTCGAGGAAGACAGGTCATAGACGTGTCCGTGGATAATGAGCATTCCGGTGTTGACCTCGTTGTTTCTTAAGCGAACAACATTGCTATTACAGACAGTAGCAGTAAAGCCAAAGGTAAGGTAGGCAACAAAAGTAGCAATGTAGATAATAATGGTAATGAGACCGATTTTCTCTCTCCAGGCGATTTGACGGTCTCTCGTAGGCATGCCGCAGCGTTTCAGAATGAAAGGTGGAGCCCAGAAGGTGATGAGGTAGCAGTAAATTCTCCAAAGAGAAGGAGGAGGGCCTGGCTGTTTGTCCTTTTGCTTATTCTTGGCAGCGGTGGCACTGAGTCGTTTTGTGTTGAGCAAAGTGTCTGCGTCAATGGTGCCGGTTTGGACTTCTTGGTTGCCGTACTGCTGTGGGCTGTAAGTTTGAGCGGGCTGACCGTAGTTGTCCTTTTCCATCTCTTGGTTGTAGTGGTATTCTTCTTCCGACGAGCGGTTGTCATTGATTGGGTAGCCTGTGGGCTCGTATACCTCGGGAGTGTAGTTGTTGTCTTCTCTGACATTTGGCAGTCTGTCGTGCTGAGAACGGGGCATGTCAGTGAGCGGAATGTCGGGATTGGTAGGAAACTCTTGAAGGTGCGGATCATTTCCAGTTGCTGAGGGCTGTACGTTCATGTTTGCCTGTTGGGCTGTGCGCTGGGCATAGTGGTATTGAGGGTGGGACGGGTCCATCCGGGCTCTGTCAGGTCTAACGAGAGACTTTTTTCTAGACATGTCCGTCTTGTGGCCCGAGCCCTCCATGTCGTAGTAGTGGTTTGGATCTCTGTCCACTGTTGAGAGAGAGCGTTGGTTAGAAAGGAAGGAGTTAACAAGCTTCATGTTATTTGTGTACTTACTGGTAAGTTTAGACTTTTTAGTTGGAACCACAGAACAATCAAACTCAACTCTCAAATACCGAGATCGAGATAAGAAGAAGAAGAAGGTTTTAAGCGAAGGCGGAAGGTTGGAGTAGTAGAAATGAGTTTGGAAATAGAACGGGTGGTACTAGTCGTACTCCTGAGTTTACCAAAGATTTTAGGAAGGGTGAAACGATCTGACACAGTTGGAACGAAAGGTAAAACACACCTTAAATGGGTTTGGGAGAGGGTGGGGGATTATAATCGATGGTACTGTTAATAGTAAATACCGTGGTAGATGATGAACAAGGACAGTGTGTAGTATGAGAAGAAAAGAATGAAGGGAGAGAGGGTGCGATGATGTGGTGGTGAAAGAGAAAAGAAAATGAGAAGGAGAACGGTGGTTTTTTTTTTCTGTTTTTTTTTTCTTCTTCTTCTCAATATGGCCTAACACCCAAAAGTTATTTTTAAACTTTTTTTTTTTTTTCACGACTGTTAATTTACTATTGCTATATTTTATTTTACTACGGCAGTTTAACCGACAGAACAGAACAGGCCACCAACGTTTTTTTTTTTTCTTTCTTTCTTTCCTTTTCTCCTGCCTGCAACGTACGCTACCTGCAACTGGTTGAAAATTTTTTTTTATTAATTCTTCATATATATATTGCATTTGCGCATAGTTATTATATATATGGCATTAATTGCATATATAACACGTTGTTTAGGGTTGGTTTTGTATATGGGAACAATAGTGAAATTGCCCATACTCAACCCGAAAAAGGAAATCTGTCAACAACAACACCTTAATTAGTTGTTGGCATGACAACAACAGCAGATTAATCAGATCTGAGACAATGCGCAGTTGCCCACGTGAACACTTGCATTTCATATTGATTGTAGGTAGCAAAAGGTTATTATGACGTAGTTTACAAACCATATATATATGGAAAGTCAAATATATTTCAACTCCTTCAAGGTCATAACAACAGATTGAGTTGAATATATCATCGAGTATATGAGTAGAATAACACCTGAATTGAATATGGAAAAAAGGCTTTTCTGTTTCTAAATTGTCATGGGCTTTTAAAAACATGTTGAAATATTTTTATTATTCGTTCTTTTTTTTCTTTTTTACATATACAACTCTTGATACTTTTTCCTCTCCTTCTTTGAGTATATCTCAACTCAGTAACATCAAGCTCAATTGTCTCTTGGTTTTTTGCTTAGTTTTTTGTTTTGTTTTTTTCTCGTCATCATGCAATTGCAGGGTAGAATAAATAATATTCTCGCTATTACCACTCATTAGTACAGTTCGCTCAATCAATGATCACAGCAGAAAACTCACCTTGACTTTCTCCCATGCCTGGGGGTCAAAGAATATATAAATGCCCCGCTCTGCCTGACCAGACTGCTGTATCGGCTCGCTCAGCGGATCTTTCGTCAGCCACATCTTGAGCTCCTTGTGGTACCGCCAGTTGCGATTCGTGAGCTCCACAGCAGCGGCCTCCTGCATGGCGTCCCGGGGCATGGTGTAGAAAATGTAGAATAGCGTCTCGTCCGAAAAAGTTTGAATCTTTTGCTGCTGAGATACTGCAGAAGGAACGTCGTAGCACGCAGGCAGCTTGAAAGCGGGCTCGGGTTTGAACCGAGCCGCTTCGAGCCACGGAGAGGCAAATGATTTGGTGATCCAGGTGCTACAAGCGTTAGTAGGGAGAGGTACGTATTACAAAATGCAGATCACCACAAAACAAACATGGACTCACCCATTGGAGTTTACGTCCAGCCCTAGGCTGGTCAGATCATTGCCAATCGCCACGGCCGTTTGATCATTGTTTTCCATTCGAATCACCCCTTGCAGACCGTTCATTCCAAACTTTTCCATGTCGCTCTGGCTGTTGTTGCCTTTCGTTTCCTATTCACCATTAGTACAGCCCTACTTTCCCAATCCTGCTGTAAACCTACCTTTGTTGATTCAGGCAGCGCCGGGAACTCGTCGCTGCTGCTGGGCCTCGGACCGCCCACGGCTTGCGACAGAGGTGCCATCGTTCTCCCCTGCAACCCAGGCGGCCCTGCTGCTGGTACCATCCGACTACTGCTAATGCTATTACTCGCGCTTAGACTAGAATCCGTCGTCGTCGGTTGGCCCGAGAACAACGGGCCCTGCGTCAAGCTCTGCCCCGAGCTGCTGCCTGCTCCTACTGCTTGATGCTGATGCGGCGTTTGCTGCTGTTGTGGCGGCGGCGGCGGTTGCTGGATATGTGAGCCCACTGCAGCGCCTAGTGCCGGGAAATCAGAGGGGTCCAGTGTCGTCACTTGTTGCGGCTGATGTAGCGGTAGGTGGTCCCCGCCGAGCGCCGACGACGACGGCTGCCCGCTCAGGGCGCCAAACGCACTTGCAAGTGATGACGAGCCTCCGTTCATGTTGTTCACAGCGGCTTGCGCAAAGGACTGCTGCCCTGTCCGTAAACTGCTGAGGGCCGGTGATGGTTGATTCGGCCCTGATCCCCATAAGAGCCCGCTGCTGCTTTGGCCTGCTGTTGGTTAGCTTTCACCCCAACTGAGGGCAAGAAAATAGACGAATCAACCTACCCATACGGCCTATTTGTGATCGAGCCGGCATTATTTTTGGGGTTTTTGTTGGTCGTAGACAAAAGTCGGAAAAGACGGTGATTTAGTCCACTTGATTCCACTGAAAAATCAAGACTATTTAGAAAGGATC